>JAMXBD010000590.1:600000-809547 GCA_024138025.1 Combretum micranthum
AACACCACATACAATCATAATTCAACAATGCAGCATGAATGATTCAAAAAAAACGAAAACACGCGAAAATCCAACCTCAAAGTTCGCCGTCGGTCTTCTCGCTTCAAATCTCCTCTTTTTGATCCTCCTACACAACCAAACGCTACACAATCAACTTTGGAAAACTCGGGGATGAGCGATTACACTCGATTTGTGGATTTGGTGCGCCAAAAATCGATGGGAATTCACGATTTGGGAATTTGGGATTTAGGGTTTGGCTGCGGAATGAAATGGGAGAAATGGAGAAGAAGAGACGCGCGTGGGAATTTGAAGTTGATGACCTCGTCTCTTGAAGAGACGAGGTCATGCGCGGTGTAGCCTCGTCTCTTGAAGAGACGAGGTCACAATATATTAAGGCCTCGTCTCTTGAAAAGACGAGATCAGGCACTTACGATCTTGTCTCTTGAAAAGACGAGGCCGTGTTGTCTATTTCTGGGATTAATTTCATCCAAGTGGCATTTTCCTAATTATTTTTAAAAATATTAATATTTTTTTTCCTTTTCCCCTAACTGCTAACCCTATATGAACAAAAATACCCAACTTTGGCGCTCATACTTAGTGAGAGGGGGGGAGAGAGAGGGGTTCACCGAAGACCTTGAACTTAGACGGGAGAGACTGCTACAGACTTGCAGTGTTGAAGATGGCTGACCGTCTCGACTTCGAGTTTGAAGAACCTCTTGTGGAATCCCCAGTTCTCTCCAACAGAAGGTCCTCTCTAAAACCTCTAATTTTTTTTTTTGTATTTTATTTTAAATTACTTTTTCATGTTCGGTTTTACGATGATGATGTTGTTTAATGATGAAAGAAGTAACTGAGAGTACCCTTTTAGTTGTTGTGCGTAGAATTCAGGGTATGCTTGTTTTGCAGAAAATATGTTTGGATTGTTAGTGAAGTCCAGTGCTTGCAATCTGCCAATATGACTTTACTGGTAATATCTAGTGTTGCCACTGTCAAAAGTTCCTTTCGTTGTTTTTATGTCCACAGTTCTATAAGCTACATGCTGGCATGCATAATTCATAAGCTTGGCCATTTATCACGTAAGATGGTATGTGATTGGTGTGTGTGTTTTGGGGGGGTGTGTGGTGAACGAGTACAGTGGATTAGATTGTTGCAGATTAGGTCAAGATTTTGAGAAAGCGTAGCAGTGGTTAAGAGCTTTATTGGACTGGAGTGTTTTGATTACCTAACACAATTGGGAATAGCAGTAGGGTCACTTAAATCTAGAAGAATTACAACCTTGTGAACATCAAAATGGTCACATTTTACAAAGGTGTGCCTGATGTGCGCATGTTTTTCTCGTTTTCATTTTTTGTAAGTGGCCTGATTTTTAAGTGTCATTTAGTATCAGGCACTTCATACAACTTAAATAAAAATGTTGTATATAATAGGTGCCATGGACACTGTCTTTATAGGAGAGGATAACCTTCTTACAAGGGAAGTAAATTTTCTTTTTCTTTCCATCACGAACTATTCTTTCCTTTTTTTTTCTTTTTCTCCCTTTTATTATAAAATGATGAACGTGGCATGTGGAATTCAAGTAGGGAAGTCATAATTGGGCAGTGTAAGGATAGGATATGGTATGGATGTTTTATATGGATACTCTTAGTGATAAAACGAGGGAATTGCCACCGAGAATGCTTGACTATGTGCAAATATGACTTTCAGGAGGTGTTGCGACGTATATGCTAAAGTAAAACATCTGATTCAAAAGTAGTAAACAAAGATGAAATTACCTTTGAGGAAAACAAGGAGGACTCGGTATCTAAATTTTCTCGAAGAGGTTCACCTTCCCAAAGATGTAAAACAGCCTATTCCTATGTTTAGCGCTGCCAATCTTCTTCTGGGAAGCCAAGTCCTTAAATTTACAGTAATGAGGAAAAAGTAATACTTTACAGTTTATATCCTTAGTAAATTTAAGTACTAATAGCAGATTGCATTTTAACTTAGGGGTATAAAGAGTAGAGTTCAATTTCAGACTTGATAAGTTTACAGTAGTTTCCCCTTTAGCACAAGCCACATCATCAGTAGCAACAAATATTTTTGGTTCTTCTGTATATTTATGAAAAATTTTGCAATTATCAATGGAATTGGTCACGTGGTTAGAAGGTCTTGTATCCACAATCCACTCACTTCTGCTATTGATATTAAAGAGTAAGACTGGTTATCTTTATGAGCAATGAAATAGGTTCTTCGTCACTAAACTCTTAATTCATTAATTAGTTGGCTTAATAACTATATATGCTTTGAGGATATGTTCATACCTTCTGTTTATTCAGAATCTACATCATCGAGGAGTTTGTCTTGGGTTGTTTGTTGTTGAGAATCCATGGAACCAAATACTAGTCTACCATCACTTCTACGGATAGGATTTGTTTCTGAGAGATCGCTCATAATTTAGCAAGTGTTTTATAGAATTATGAGGTCGAGCCAAAGCTGATACCATGAGGTGAAACCATAAGCATTGAAATAGTTTTATTCTTCTCATCATGGAGGATTATATAGAAGCGATATAAAGGATAGAAAATTATCTTCTGAAATCCCACAAAGAAGAAAACAAAAATGAATACAAATAATGTTAACTTTCAAAAAAACTAACAAGAACCAGAAAAGGAAAACATAAACAAGACAAAAAAGGTGTTTTTGGGGGGGAGGGTTCAGCTTGGCTGATTACCCAGGCATGTGTGGTTGACTGGCTAAGTACATGCAGTTGATTGCTTTTACAACTCTCCAAAGTATAAGTGGTTGACCAGCTCTCCAAGCGATCTTCTGATATATTTTTGCACTAAAATATATTTCCATCAATTAATGTATTCATTTTTTGTTGAAAGCCTGTGGACATTCTTGATGAAGCAGGTACACATTTAGATTACTAATTCCTGGAATTGCCTTTGTTTTTGTGTTTTAGTTTAGATTATTCACATTTGGTTTTTCATTAGGAAGAAAGTTATTGGACTGGATGATCTGCTGAAAGATCATTATAAGGAGGAAGGAAAACGCATAGAGCGTGAGTCAAAAAAGAAGAAAGTTCGTGACAATGAGAATTCTGATGATGAGGACAACATCACAGAGGCCACTCTTTCAAATACTCTTGATCAATACCAAAAGCAGGCATGTCAATTTTATTAGTGCAAGTTTTCCCTTTGAAAGAAAATATGCACGCTATATTCTTATGTGAAAATGATCTCAGTTCTTTTCTCCTAGTAGATGAAAGAAATGGGTGGTGAGGATGAAATATCCCAGTGGGGCATACGTGTTTTCAGGGTCCAGGTTTGGTTTTTGACCCTTAATAGCGAGAAAATGTATTGCTGGAGAAGCTTCACTGACTGATTGGTGGTATTGCTCTTCTATTCTGTGGAAGTTGCAGAAGAACCCACCAGATTTGGTTTTTGCGGAGCTTGATAGCTGTGCACTTGTGCAATGTTTTCAAAGCAGTAATCTTAGTCTGTTTCAACTTGGAGCCGGGGAAGGTATCTTATTTTTCTCGTCTTTCCTCATATTTTTTCATGCTGGGAATGATGTTTAGAATCTTTGTGTTATATTAAATACTCATTCCATATTTATAAGTTTAATATAAGTACTAGACTATTTTCTGCTTTTACCTGTAGCATGACAAGGTAAAAACTATGAGCCAGGGCAAAGCTGGAAACTGATGTGCATATGCTTGTGCAGGCTGTCAGTTCCTTGAGGGGTTATTGGTCAATGGCTGGTTATCAAATCTAACAATCCTGCGGCGCCATGTTGAACCAGTAATTGCAAAATGGACCTTCAATTTGAGTGAGTAACATGTTCTGGAAAATCTAAGTTACAAAGTGTCCTGTTCTGTTGATGTATTTTGCTGTGGTCAGTGATGTTTTCATCCAGAGAAGAATTGATTACGTCTGCTTGTGACTTTTCATGTGGAATTTTCTCTGCAAAGGATGAGGTAAACTTTTTCAAAATTTCTCTTTTCAAAGAAAGCAAACTTCAATTGCCATGTGACGAAGCTCGGTTTAACAATGACCAGGATATCAAAATTGACTGGGTTCCTGGCTATTCCGACTTTAAAGAAGTCCTAGACATCTATGGGTTCACATTCAACGTTTCATCTGATTTGGTCTCTGGTGATGCAGGTGTGCATAATGTTTTATCCTTCTGTCTCATGCATTAGATGCTTTTGTACATGATGGATTTCTTTTTTTATAAGACTCTCAAAGCCTTTCCTCTCATCTCTCTTTGGCAAAGTCATGCGAAGGCTATTTAGTAAATACTGTCCTCTGTTGTGTTGCCATTCTGAGAACACTTATGATGTACTGCTGGATACTCTGAAGGATGTAATTACTTGAGAATGTGTAAAGGAGCAGTAGTCAGGCATACTGTTTTTGTCATCATGAGCTTTAATTACTAAAAGCATTGATGCACATGGCTTTTAAGCGCAGAAAACAAAAGAATTTTATAATGTAACAGAATACAGAGGCCATCATTGTAGCTTTTTTATTCTCTTAATTATTCAAATTTGATGTATTTATGTTTGCTTTGTGCTTGATTGGGTTGAACTTAGTCCATACTTGGACTAATAGCAGTGTTTTTAGTCCTATACTTTGTCTATTGCATAGGGCACGGTAACTGTTGAATGGCTAATGGTTTTTTCTTCTCTTGAAGTGCAAGTTGAAAACCTTGTATCTTTAACTACTCTCCTCTGTTAGTACATCCTAATCTGGAGATGGATGCCAAGAAGATTCCCTTTAAGTTCTTTGATATCTAGAAAAGGCACTTGGATTTTAGGTGAATGGTGGATAGAGTTTGGACTACTTTGGTGGTAGGAACACCTTTGTTTAGAGTTGTTACAAAATCGAGGCTATTAAAGAAAGAATTGAGGAAGTTAAATTACTGCCATTTTGCGGATATCTCAGCTAGAGTTAAAGTTGCCAGAAGAGAAAGAGGGGGGGTTGTTTTGGGGGGAGGGAAGGAGGGGAGAGAACTGTTTATTTATATGCCAGGAAAGAACAAATTGCGCCCATCCTCTGCTGAGAAGAAGCTATACAAAAAATTTTATTTTTTAAATGCTCCTGAAGAGTGCTTCTGTCAAAAATCAAGAGTTATTGGCTTAGGTTTGGTGATAGGAATACTGATTTCTTCTTTCATTCATTGAAGCAAAAGAGCCATAGAGATTGCATCTCCTCTCTTGGAAATGAAGAGGGGAAATAAATCACTGCTTTAAAGGACATAAAGGCCTATACTATCACTACTTTTGAAAAGCTGTTGAAGGAACATAGACCTCTTGCACCCTTGTTTTTGAGGTTGGAAGAGTTAGTTTTTTTGAAGGGTGCAGAGAGCTGATTGGGAGGTGTTGCTGAAACCAGTTTCAGATATTAAACACTTTTTTTATATGATGGCACAAGATAAGGCCCTAGGCCTAGATGGCTACGATCCTAATTTTTTCAGGGGCACTTGGGATATTGCTGGTAAAGAAATTTGTTTACCTGTAAAATGATTTTTTTGCCAGTGGTCAAATCCTAAGTCCATTAACTTTACGGTGTTGACTCTTGTTCCTAAGTTTAATGTTATTTAGAGAGAGATGGAAAAAGATTATGTCTTCATTGATTCATCGAGTACATATATATACATGATTTTAATACACTATAAGAGAAAAACTATTCCCTATATAAGACTAGTAATATATTTATATTAATTTACATTCTATTTATAATCTATAACACTCCCTCAAGCTGGAACATATATATTAATCATGCTTAGTTTTACAAAGATAATCAACCTGAATCCCATTTAGAGCCTATATAAAGAGGTCTCTTAATTGTTCTTCAGTCTTTACAAATCCTGTGGAAATCAAACTTTGTTGAATTTTCTCACAAACAAAATAATAGTCGATTCAATTTGGTTACTTCGCTCATGGAACATTGTATCCGATGTGATATGGAGAGCAGTTTGGTTATCACACCACAATTTTATATGTAGGGATGCATTAAGGCTTACTTTATTTAAGAGTTGATATATCTACACTGCTTCACACATTGATTGTGTTATAGTTCTATATTCTGATTCTGCACTTGAACAGTTTACAAAACTTTGCTTATTGCTTTTCCAAGAAACCAAATTTCCAACAACAAAACATAATATCTTGAAGTAGATTTTGTCTTCTTTGGATCTTGCCCAATCTACATCTAAAAAAAACTCTCAATATTAATATGGCCGTGATTCTTATATAAGATACCACGCTGGAATGTGCCCTTTAAATAGCACAAGATTTTTTTTTTACAGCAGCCCAGTGATTCACAGTTAGAGATGACAAATACGGACTCACAACACTAATCGAATATGTGATATCTGGATGAATTACTGTAAGATAATTCAATTTTCCAATCAATCGTTTGTATCTTTTAGGATCCTCAAACAGCTGATCTTCTTTTGTTAGTTGCAAATTAGGAAACATTGGTATGCTACATGGTTTAGCACCCAATTTCTTTGTTTTAGATAATAAATCAAGTATATATTTTCTCCGAGATAGAAAAATTCCTTTCTTACTCATTACCTCGACACCCAAAAATATTTTAACATTCGTAAATCCTTTGTTTGAAAGTAATTGTGAAGAAAGGATTTAATAGTTGAAATATCTGTAGTATTATTTCCCGTAATGACAATATCATATATACCACTAACAAAATAATATTAGTTGCAGACTGCTTGTAGAAAACTGAATGGTTAGATTTTCTTTTTTGCATCCCGAATGTCTTAATGCTTGACTAACTTTTCTAAACTAAGCACGGGGACTTTGTTTTAGTCCACACAAAGATTTATGAAGATGATGAAACCTTCTCTGACTCCTCTTGAGCAACAAATTCAGGAGGTTGCTCCATATAAATTTCCTCCAGAAAACCTTCATACAAAAAGGCATTCTTGATATTTAGCTAATTGTGCATTGCTACCATGGAAATGAATAACCTGACAGATGTTAACTTAGTAATAGAGGAAAAAGTGTTAGAATAATTACTCCATAAGTCTAAGCAACAAGACGAGCGTTCAATGGAGTAGTTGATCCATTAGGATTTACTTTAATAGAGAAAATCCCATTTACATCCAGTAGCTTTCTTTCTTGCAGATAAGTTGACTAAATCCCAAGTACCATTCATTTCTAAAGCATTCATGGGATAAGGCTTCGTGAATAGTTTTAGGATAGAGATAGGATCAAGACATGCAAGAACAAGAGGAGGCTGACAATGATCATAAGACACAAAAGACAAAATAAGATAAGTGCATTGCGTTTACTTTTATGGAGAGGAATGGTAAGGTCGTCGTTGGAGATCGAGTCTGATGATGAGGGAGTTGTTTCAAGACATGTATTAAGAGTTGGTTCAGAAATATGTTGTCTGGGAGAATAGACCTGATGAGGAGGTTTATGAGTAGTAGTGGATGTAATAGTATATACAACAAATCATCCTCCTCCCCTTGACCTATATTGCTGAAAGATGGTGAGAAAAGGATATCCTCAACAAAATAACATTGATTGACACAAGATATTTATTAAGGCTAGGATAATAGCACTTATATCTCTTTTGAACACGAGAATACCTAAGAAAAATACATTTCAATGGCTTGGGATCAAGTTTTGTAACCTGAGGATACACATCCCAAATAAAACAAGTACAACAAAATATTTTTGGTTCAATTGGAAACAAAGGCTTATTTGGGAAGAGTGTATGATAAGGATTCTCACCATCAAGAATGACTAAAGGCATATGGTTGGCTAAAAAACAGGTCGTGGACACTGTCAACCTAAAAATGTTTAGGAACATGCGTTTGAAACAACAAAGCTCTAGCAGCTTCAAGCAAATGTTGTTATTTCTCTTGTAACCCCATTTTGAGATGTGTATCTACACAAAAAGTTTGGTGAATAATACTAGTTTTATTCATATAAGATTGAAAGGATTCAAATAAGTATTCTTTGGCATTATCATTTCGCAATATTTGGACAGAAACATTAAATTGAGTCTTAATTTCAGCATAAAAAAATAAAAGTGAGAGAATAACTCAGAATGATTTTTCATAAAATATACAGTCATTCAAGAGTAATCATTAACAAAAGTGACAAAATACTTAAATCCAATCTTAGATGTCTCTGGACAGGGGCCCCTAACATTTGAATGAACTAACTCAAAAGTAGCATTTGCTCGTTTGTTGACTATAGGACTCAAACTAATGTGATAATGTTTCTCATATTGACACAACTCACAATGTAATGACTTTAAACTATGAAATTGAGGACAAAGTTTCTTCAACAATGAAAGAGATGGATGACCTAGCAACAATGGCTTCAAAGGGTTACTATTCCAGAGCAAGTAATAGACCTTGGTACTTTTGTGTCTAGAATGTAGAGACCCTTAGATTCATATCTTTTACTAATAGTCTTCTTGTCATAAAATCTTCAAATAGAAAATAGTTAGGGAAAAATGAGATGCAACAATTGAGTGAATGAGTGAGCTTACTAACGGAAATTAAATTAAAGGACAATCAGCAAGTTTAAGACAGACGACAAATGAACTGTTGCATTAGATTAGTTGTGCTAGACCCAAAAACACGAGATGTTGATCCATTAGCTAAAGTGATAGGAGAACAAAAGGAATGGGGTTGAAAAATAGACAATAAATTGGAATTACCTGTGATGTGATTTGTGGCACTAGAATCAATGACCCATTTGGAAGTTGAAGAAACAAGACAAGTGTTTAATTTACTTGACTCAGCAATGGCAGTAATTAGAGTAGATGAAGACTTTAATGATTCTTGATACTGTGAGAACTTGGCAAATTCATTTGTAGAAGTCATAGTGGACTTTTTAGATGCATCACTAGAAGAGGCGACATGTATTGGTCGAAATCCATGACTCTTATGTTGCAATTTTCTACAATTATGTTTTATATGTCTTGGTTTATGATAATAGTGACACACAATCACCCTAGATTCTATCCTCGGGTATCAACCACTTCACCATTACTCTTGTATTGCTGTCTTCCAAATTCATGTTCATAATTATGATTCACAAGAGCACTACTAGATTGATCAGGTTAAGGATTCTTTGTACGAAGTATCCTTTTATATGTTTCTTGCAAGGATGGGATCGTAGGGTTAGAGAGAATATGAGATTTAGTTGTCTCAAACTCAAAAGGAAGACCAACTAAAAACTCATCACAATTCATAGCCATCTCTTCCAGTTGAGCTTGTTGAATTTTTCATTAGGATTAAAGGGTTATAACATATTAACCTCTTCATAAGTTTTCTTAAAATTCATGACATAGCTTGCTAGAGACCTATCTTGTTTCTCAGCACGATAAAAGACCTTGCACATCTCATAAACACGAGAACATTTCCTCTTCCAGAATACAAATTTTAGATATTCCACCAATTCTTTTACAAATTCATAGTGATTAATCAATCCAATTACCTCACTATCAATGGAATTGCGTATTTGTAAGAATAATCAAGCATCCTCTCTTATCCAAGTTTGCCTTGAACTCTCATCTTTAGGTGGATCATCAATCAAATGATCATCCTTATCAATACTCCTTAGGTTAAGTCTCATAGTTTTACTCTAATCTAAATAATTTAGCCCATTAAGTTTATGTTCCGTAATTTTTGACATTACAGAAACCACATTAGACATGATAATAGATTTTGCATCCTTTATTTTACCCATGAGTTCAACATGAACATCCTCAAACAATAAAAATACAATAGTCACAAAACTCAGGTGTATGACCCAAATCCAACCCAAACGTCACCACAAGATAGTGAGGGCAACTAATACAATACCAACGAATACTTTAACGTACAAACTATTGAAGGACAACCAAATACGTTAAAGTACAATCGAAACCCTAATCTTCAATAAAATCCACACCTAAAAATGTAATAATCAAATAAATCGCAACCAATGTCATACAACCTCAAGCAAGCCAAATGATGCAAAAAAGAGGTAAATTTGATGTCCCATGCGACCTCGTGCGTGAAGCTTGCAGCAAACTTTGTGGCGGCTTGTGTGAGTTACGTGCTAGGGTTTTGCCTTTGAAAATCTCTAGACAAGCTCATTGGTGGGTGATGTGCCTTCTTAGGTTGGCGGTGACAAAATAGATCACTTTAAAATTGCACACACTCGAGGAAGAGATTTTGCTCATTGGGGCAACATGCAAGAAAAGAAATTTATCCTCAAAAACCGTGATGCCATATTATTCAGGAGATGGAAAAAAAATTCTGTATTTATTAATTCATATGGTTACATATATATATATATATATATACACATGATTTTAATAGACTATAAGAGGAAAGTATTCCCTATAAGACTAGTAATATATTTTACGTTAATTTACATTCTATTTATAACCTACAAGCAGCGACGCACCCGCATTACGTGTGCAAATAAAATAACCAACATCTATAAATTAAATAGATATATTGTTTTGACAGGTTGGAAAAGGACAACCTTAATTAGTCTTGGAAATTAATTACAAATCATTAATTACAATTGTATTTTCTACATGTAATTTCTCCATGTTGGATAATTGCCATGCATAAATATGGTATCAGAGCTTTAGATTGGTATAAAGATACATGCTTAGGCTAAAAAAGAAAAATACTATGTCTATTCAACCTCTATTTAATTCTATTTAAACCCTATTTAATTTCATGACTGCAGGGATACAAAAAATATTTTATGCTCATATGCTAAAAAAGAAAATATTATATCTATTCAACCACTATTTAATTCTATTAAACTTATTTAATTTCATGATTTCAGGGATACCAAAAATATTTTACGTCGAAAATATTATGTCTATTCAATCCTCATTTAATTCTATTCAACACTATTTAATTTCATGATTTCAGGATATCAAAAATATTTTATATCTATATGCTAAAAAAGAAAAGACTATCTCTTCAACCCCTATTTAATTCTATTAAACCTCTATTTAATTTCATGACGAAAAATGTTTTATGTCTAAATGCTAAAAACATTATACTAAGAATATTTACACTAAAGACATCAAAGTGGTGGTTCTGCTTTAATAGTATAGATAACAGTTAATAATCATTTTTTTCATGGGGATTATTGTCCAATAGCCTGCTGCAACATTTTGTATAAAAAAATTTTAATGAGGAGTTTTTTTTTTTTTTTTTTGAACAGTGAGGAGAGTTAAGTTGGTGATTTATTATCTTGTGGATAAAGAGAAAACAATTCTTATTGAGTCGTAGGATTGTGAATGGCATCCTTGTGGCTCAAGAACTTCTTTTAGGCTATCACAGTAATGCACATGGTCATCATTGTGCAATCAAACTAGACATTATGAAAGCCTATGATCATGCTTGTAAGTCTTTCTTGAGCAAGTTCTAAAGTTTATGGAATTTCCTCCTTAATTTACCCATTGTGCAATGTGTACCCTGAAAAATTCGGTGAATGCAAATGGTGAGCTAGTTGGATTTTTCCCTAGGACAAGAGGTATTCATCCAGATGACCTATTACCTCCTTACCTCTTCGTACTAGCCATGGAAATATTCTCTAGTACAATGAGAGAAGTTGGCTGCAATGAGGGATTCAAATATGATTGGAGATGCAAAAAGGAAAAATTTAATCACTGTTGCCTTACTAATGATCTCATAATTTTTTCTAATGCGACTTCTGTTTTTATCTCTTGTTAATGGTTTGGAGGAGTTCTCTTTATTGGGGTTAAAAGCTAGTAATCAAGAGCCTCATATTCCTAAGTGGAGTGAAGGAAGATTTGAAGCAACAAATTCTTTCTTTGCTGGGCTTTCCTATTGGAAAACTACTTGTGAGGTATCTTAGACTGTCACTCTCTCTTACAAAGCCATCTAAATCCTCGTGCCATAGGCTTGTTGAGAAAATATTGCCCTGATCAATCAAGGGACTTCAAAGTTTCTCTCTTATGCTGGTCATGTTTTTCCTTCCCAAGAAGGTTCAAAAGATATTATGAAGAAAATGAGGCTTTTCTTATGGAACAGAAATGATGGGGAAAAGGCTAAGGCAAAAGTTGTTTGGGAGAGTATGTGTAAGCCTAAAGCTGAAGGTGGCTTTTGTGTTCTTGACCTTATAAACTGGAACAAAGCTGCTCAATTGAAGCATATCTGATTCCTTTGTTCGAATGTTTCTTCTTCTCCTTGGCCCGATTGGTCAAGGCCAAATTGTTGAGAGAGAAAAGCTTATGGAGTCATAGAATACTGGAAATGCATCTTGGTTTTGGTGTGAAATTCTATAGCTAAGGCTACTAGCTCAAAACTTAATAGGAACTGGGAAATGGGAACTTAAATCTCCTTGTGGTTGTGGAGGCTCGGTTGTGCAATTTCATCAGTGATCAAGGCTGGGATTGACCTTTAAGAGCACCTTAGTGTGTTATCTGGAATGATTTGAGGGATAATATGGTCATTAGAAGCAACATTAATGATCATTTTGCTTGAATATATGATTCTCTTAAGGAATTCTCAATCAAAATAGCTTATAAAGCTATGTGTTTCCCTGTTGTTAAAGTTGGTGTAATTTTGTATGATTTAATGGTCATAGCCTAGTTATGCTGTAATTTTCTAGCTTGTGGCATGCCAAAGCCTCCATACTTTGGACAAGCTGCAAACTTGGGGCATTGTTATCAAAATATGTGTGTGTGTTTTCTTTCCCTTTATTTTTATTTATTTATTTATTTTTTTGTTGTGGGGTTGGTGGGGGTGGGGTGGGCGTGTGGTGGTTTTGGGTGGGTGGGGGAAGAAGAGAAGGAATCCCATTCCCATCTTTTGATAAATGGCAACTTTGTGAGGAGGAAAAAATCAGAAATTACCTTCAGGGGTTGTTCCCTAATTAAATCTGAGCCTTATCTCTGAACCCTGTGATTTTTCTTGGAAAGCTTTGAATTTCAAACAGAAGGAATTCGTGAGGCCTTTTGATTTATTACATTTGAAAGGAAAAAAATCAAAGGCGTTTAGGCTTAGTTCTCTTTTTTTTTTTTTAAATTCCATCTAAAAGGATTCTTGTTATTTATCATCCATCAGGATGGTTTTCTTTGTGTATTTTGGCTAGGATATCGATAAAACACCCTTTTGTTATCTTGGTGATCTACTTGGTATTCTAGATATCTTTGATGTATCTATCCATTTGTACAGCTGGTTTCTACCATGATTTTTGTAACTTCTTTTATTAATCACATATATTAAATCTGACCTTACCGGGTTACCCTCCCCCCAAAAAAAAAAAAAATTGGTTTTGCTTGACAGAATTGTGTTGAAGTAGGTATTGTGGGGCAAATGAAATGGGAATATCTCCCATCGAGTAGATTCAGAAACAAAGATTTTATGCAATTAGCTGATCGTAGTAGCCTCAGTGATATCATTGTATTATATACAAAGTAAAATTGACTTTAAATATAGAGCCCATGGCTCATGCTTGAAACCCCTTTGTCTAGTTTGCTTAATCATTAGAGATATAGTGGATAGAATTCTTGTCAATTATAACATTGTTGTAATATCCAACCAGATCTTCAAGGCAATGGGCCACCTCAAAATATAAGAGCTTTTATGAAGTATGTTGCTGCATCATGTTCAGTAAGGTATGCAAACAAGTGTTACCCTGCTGTTTTGGCATCATTTAAAAGATCCTTATGTCATGTATGATTGTTATCATACAAGAAATATCACTCAAGAAGTTGCCTTTTCTGATACAAGAGATTTTTACCCCCAAAAAAAAAAAAAAAATATATATATATATATGTATGTATAATTTATATTGTAAGAAATATTAAAGGGTGTATCCTTACATAATAATGTTCAGATTCTTCTCCTTTGCAACATGAACTTTATGTATGTATCGGTCATTGATGGGAGGATACTCTTGATTGAAGTCTTTCCAGCTGAGAAATTTCGATGTTATAGTGTCAGCATGAGTGACATTGTAGAGGTGAACAAGAAAAGCCGATCAAATCCAACCAAACTTTATACCAGACTGAACTAAACTAAACTGAAAATGTGTATATATATATTTTCGTAACATGGTTTGAAAAATTCCTAAGTCAAATCAAACCAAAAATTTATGGTTGGTTTAAAGGGGTACATTGAACCAAACCAAATCAGAAAAACCAAAACCGACCTATTTGGAGTTCCTCAATTGCATAAATATTGACTTTATCAAACTCTATAATGTCAATGCATGTTGCTATCGAAAGAATTAGATTTTGTAATATCAGATTACATATCAGGCCTTTAATATTTCTTACAATAAATTATGGTTCATTATGTAAATTGAATTGAATCAAACCGAATATTTATGGTTTGAAAAATTTCTAGACGAAACATATGATATGGTTCAAAGTGTAAAAAAGCCAAACGTATGTTATGTTTTAGTTTGGTCTAAAGGGAAAACTGAACCGAATTGGATTCTCCCCACCCTTAACTGACAGGTTGGAGCTGTCTTTTTCTAGAACTTAGAATAGTGACACTGCTTGTCATTTTGCCTGACATACTATAAGCTATCAAAATTTTGTCTAGTTTATGTCAATCATATGATTTCTTTTTCATTTTGATTATGATGAACTTTCTTGGTAGCAGGCATAAATGGCCTCTATTTTCAACTTCAGAAGCTGAAGAGTTGACTGAAGTCATCATCTGGCTGTTTCTAGATCGTCGGCTTGAAGGCCTCTCTGTGCTTTTGTATGAATGCCTGCAATCAATAATCAATTACTTCACAGAAAATGAATGGAAGGATAGTTGTGAGAAACTAGCAAAATCCCTTGCAAAAAGGTTCCTGCCCTTCATTATATACTCCAAATCAATTTTCAATGATTTATTTTGTGTTTTTTCTGGCTATTTGGACTTTGTAGTTGCATGCTTGATGAGGGATTCATGTTTATACTTTTAGATCTAAAACCCGTGTAATTAGATGACCTATGCATTTTCCTATGTTCATAAATAATTTTGCCGTTTGTAATCATAAATATGTTTAATGGCAATAAATATATAAGACCAAACTGTGATGATGTAGCTCTGCCAAAGAAAGTATTTGTATTTTACCTTTTCTTTGTGGGTTTGGTGGGCAAATGCATGGGCAGGTTAAAGATATCCCCTTTACAACTCGCCTGGGATTCATAAGGGGAGTGGACTCCCTTGTCCTGCTCTCCATGAGATTTGAGCTCGAATGCTAAATCTCCCTAGGATAAATGCCTCAACTACAGAGGCAAACCCTCATAGGATTTTTGTTTTTAACTTCTTGATCTCTGGTGAGGCAAGTATTTAGATGCATCTGTATGTTCACGTAACTAAAGAAATTTTATTGCATGATATAATAATTCACTGTGCAATTACTTTATTTATCTTCCATAGTTTCTCTGCCATGCCTAATCAAAATTATGTCTTTGATGAAATGGAATGTTCGCATAACTTAAGGACCAAAAATCATGCTATTGGGATCTTTCTTTTCATACCCACAGTATTTCTTAGAGCAGGGGGTGATATTGAGAGTGAAAAAAAAATAAAAAAACTAAAATTACTAAAGGCTAATCTGATTACGAGAAGAAGAAATCTAAAGTACCAGATTTGGTTTATTCCCTTGCATAGGATTTGATGGGATCCAATGTACTAATACTTTTAACAAGAGTTTGGTCATACTGTCAAAAGAGTAACTAGGATTTTACAGAATCTTTTTTGTGAAATAAACCAAATGAGGTTTAATAGTTATGAGATTTCATTAAATGAGAAAGAACCAAGGGACAAAGGCATGAAAAGGACTAGCAAAAGTGAGGTTAACGTTATCTTTCCTCAATTTTAGAGTTTGATTCATCATGTAGCTAGGAAAAAAATATATTATATGCAATGGAAGAATTGTCTTGAGTAAAGGAAACAAATGAAATTCAGGATTATGAGCTGTATTTTGTAAAGTCAGTGGCAACCATTGTCTTGTTCAGTTGATAGCCACTGCCCTATTGTTGTAAAGCCAACTGCCATTATGGCTTGCTGCTCCATGTGATGGATGATCACTGGAGAGGTGAATCGGTTTGGTGATTTAATGTCACCTGGCCATTGAAGATTATTAAAATTAAGAGCCGGAAGCTACTGATATTATTGTCAGCAGCTGTCCATTGGTTATAACTATCTGTAAATGGTTGAGGGAGGTGATTACTAGTAGCTCTATATTTGAACACTATGCCATTGAGATAAAGACGGAGATTGCTGTGCAGAGCTCTTTTTTTGAAGTTATAGAGACCAGAAAATACCTTTTCATGGCTGCAAGACGTTGGTTAGTGGCCAAGGCTTGAGAACATTTTTGGCAAATTCCATGGGGTTATGTTTTCTCAAACTAAGTGCACTTCATAATACTTTTTATTATAGCATAAATCTTTTGGTCAATAAGAAAATGTTTGTAGTTGACTTTTACAGTTACAGATAATGTTTTCTGAATTACTTTCTATTATATCATACTTTGAAGTTTAAGCTTTTAGATATGTTGGTTGTAGTGCTAATCTGAACATGGCATTAGAATTGGGTGATGAGTTTGAATCTTTGTGCATTCATCACAATCTTATTAAATTAAATTGTCAACTTGATGAGAATCGGTCAAAATCTCGACCTACAAGTTGGGGGTGGAGGGAATTATATAATATATAAAATAACCCACACCATATTTACTTTGATATTATAATAACATCAAAGTCTAATCTGCTACCTTGATGACATCAGAAATTTCTGTTCCCTTTCATTTTCTTTTTGCTTCTGCACTACATTTTTTAATACCCTTTTTCTTTTCCTTAAATTAATGCAGAGTTCCTAAAGACTTGAACTGCTTACATGTTGTGGAATGTATTTCTGGTGTTGACACACGTAGTAAGCTCCTCAAAAGTGAAGTTGCCCATCAGATTCTTGTTAGCTGTCTTGATAATAAGGTAGGCCACCCTATTCTTCAGTAAAACTGTGAAGACTAGCTCTATAGAGAATTAGTTGGCTTTGTTATCCAGTCATCCTTGTTTTTATTCATTATTAAATGAACTAATTAGACAATTTTCTCAATTTTGTGTCAGTTAGAAGATTGTCTACATCTTATTACTTGTTATGACAAGAGTGGCATATTTGTTAATTTTTTCTTGTAACTATTCTAGAATGTCTCCTATTTTACGTGTGATTAGTTATAATAAGTGTATTTCTTGCAATTTGAAAGTTTCCATGAAGGTAGTGGAAGAGTTATTTATGCAGATCTGACCTATAATCGACCGTATCATATTCTTGGCTAGCACCATTGACTTGCACTTTCTATCTTTACAGGTGGCTGATGATGAAGAAATTATAAGTTTTCTCATTGCAATTAATGTCAAAGAGAAAAGCTGCAACCTTTTTAAACTATATATGTATTTGGTTTTGACAGAGCATTGGCTCTTATCATGTTCAATGCTAGATGATAAACCTGTGATAGATGGATGTGGGATGTCTTCCTCCGAATTGTTCTTGTCAAATTACCAGCACTGATCTGAGGTCTTATGCATCAAAGGTATGAGTTTTACTTACTCTAATTATCCATTCTACATAGGCTTCCCCCGGTGAGAATTGAGATATTTTTACGTAGGTTCGGAATAGAGCTTCATATTCTTCAAGGCTCAATGAACAAATGAACACCGTGAAGGTTTGTATTGAATCCTTTAGAAAACTAAAATTTTGATCCACATTGGTGCACGTTACCGTATAATTGTTCTGATGCTTTTCTTGCATGCTTCCATGTGTGTGCAGTAAGTAGTGCATGTGCTTGAGTGCTTGTGAGATATCTCACTCCTAAAATAATTAGGATAGTCACTGGGTGAAATTGTTTCATACTTGGTTGCTTGTGTTGTCAGCATATGAGAGTCGGCAACATTTGACCAGCACAAAATGTTACAACTTGAAATGTTTGTGTATGATTTAATGCAAAAGCCAAGGCCTTGTCTTGTGGATTGTTGATATTATTTAATATGACAAAACAAAAATAATTATCTTTGTTGGTTGAACATAGAGAACATGATTGCAATGGAGAGTAATGCTGAAATAGTATTCATGTAATTGATCCCATCTACTAGGAATAACTCTTACGGCTCGTTCATTTCGCTAAATGAATAAAATGTAATGGAATTCCTATTACGGAGTAATGGAATAGAGCTGTAATAGGATTTTTCTTTATTAATTTTTTATTTAAATGGTGGTATTTTGAAAAAAAGATAGTTCAGCATTGAATTGGTATTCATAGGTTTGAATAAAGAATGTCTATTCAATGTTTTGTGTAATAGGATTCATTGTGGAATCGCTATTCGGTGGACTAAACAGCATAATAGCTAATCGTAAGGAATAAAAGTTATAATTGAATTGCAATTACAGCAAAGTGAACGAGCAGTTAGTGTTGTGGTTGTTCTGTTGGTTAAATATGAAGTCAGCAAATTGGTATTAAACATCACCTGACAAATGAGATATATATGAATAGAGGTATCCTTTATTGATCTGATGATCTGGAATCTCTGTTGCAATTTTAAATTTGCATTCTTCATCTGTTTCCCAGCACCTTCTCTGATGTTGCAGCATTTATAGTGTGCATGAGATTGTATGGAAATATTTCACTTAAAAATCTTCACTGCTAGGTTTGGGTGTTGGAGAATGAGCAGATTCGATTCATTTTAATTTTTCCATACGGTGCAGATGCAATAGCCGCTATACTTCCACTATGTATATGCTCTATATTGATAACGTTGGAGTTAAGCCGATATTGTGCCGCAACCTCAGATGGAATGCTGACCCTTTGTAGTTCTACAAGTCATTAAATGAAAGAATGGTGACTGCTAGAGGCCTTTCTGATGTCACTAACAAAACTCATCCAGCTAGATTTATCGACATTTAGTTACCATTCTATCGTTGTGTATCGTTAAAAGGCATGGCTGTCTCTTGTATATTTACCTTCAAGAGAATTCATTTGTTCCCGAAATTCTTTATTGCTGACTAATGTGGGAATTATAGGCTAAGGAAAATGAAAGTATCTCACCATTTGAGTTGCCTCACAACTTGACCAAATGAGTAGTAATCCTTTATGTCATGTTTGATATGCATGAATGAACACAGAATGGAATAGTGATTCGAGTTCTATTCCTGTTTTTTTTGTTTGGTTGTACTTTTAAAAGTTGGAATTGTAATGCTTGGAATCGACGATACTGACTTTGAGGAGAATCGATTCCGTCCTCTCAAGGGTGGAATTGTGATTTATTACATCCTCATAATTGATTCTTATTAAATACCTTTTTATAATCTTTACATTAATTACTTGAGATATTTTTATCAAATAATATATCAATTTCATTCTACGATGTATTCAAATAAAGGAATGAATTTATCATTTATCTTTCATTCCATTTCATTTTAATTCATTTCATTCCAAACGGTTTTTGTATATCAAATATGATATTAGTATATGGTAAGGATGCCCTATATTGGATCGGGGAGGTTTTGGAACGTGCTTTTATAGGCAATGTATTTATAAATCATACTTGTATCACTCTAAAACTTGTACTTAATGTATATGGTTTTGAGTTATAGGATTTAATAAATAGGTTTTAAGATATTTGATATTTGTTCTATAGAAAAAATGCAATAGTATCAAGAAATGAAAGATAAATTATTATACTATATTTTTTTGACAAATAAAGGATCAATTTAATCTTAGAGGGTAAAATTTAAAATAGTCCTCTAAGCTGTTTCTTGTATTTTTTTTATTCTCTCTCTATTTCTTTATTGCTTAAATTTTCCATTTCTTTTGGATATTTTGTTATTTGATAAGTAGTAAGGGCTAATCTTGAGAGATTTTCTTTTTCATTTTGTTTTTAAATCTCATCAACTTAAAATAAGACAAATAGTAAACATTTCTTTCTTAATATCTTGTTATGTGATAGATTTTATGTGTTTCCCTATATGTTGAGTTGTAACTTTTTATAAAATATATATTTTTTATTTTTTAGAGAAGGTAGTTAATGATGTGTTAAGTAAGGATTGGTACACTTACCATTGACAACATTGTCTATATATAAATATATTTGATGTTTCTTGTAGTCTATTCATTAATAAGAATACAATTGTTCTTTCTCATATTTCTAGTATAATTTTCTTCTTTTATATTTTAATATGGAATCAAAGGGATTTCTTCCTCTTAAGAGCGGCCTTTATTATTATCCTTCTTTACCGTTCTTGTTAAAACTATTTAGGGAGCCTTAATTGCACTCTTTATTATTGTCAACTTTATATCAATTTGATTATTCAATTCTAGTTATTTTTCCAATCGATCATCATGCCTACTTCTAAAATGGGTAAATTATACTAGAAGGTCACAACGTTTGGAGATAAGTTTATTTTGGGATACAATTGACTAAATAATTTGAATTGAAGGAGCTTGAGAATTGAAGTATTTCTTTTGCATTGAGGTAAGTTACTCAGGTCAAGGGATTTTTATATCACAACAAAAATATGTGCTTAATCTCTTAAAGGAAACGTAAATGATATCATGTAAATCGGTTTCTACCCTAATAGACTCCATTGATAGAAAGATGTCACAAAGATTAGTTTGAAAACTTATATACTTTGCACATACTTGACTTGACATAGCATATGTTACAAATGTGATAAGTTGGTTCATGCATAACCCAAGAAGCTCTCATCATAACCCAAGAGGCTCTCATGTACAAGTAGCTTATAGGGTTTTGCATTATTTTAAAGGAAATCTAGGAAAGGGGATTTTGTTCAATAAAAGTGATAGTCTCGCACCAGAAGCCTATACTAATGCAGATTATGTAGGATCAATAGTGGATAGAAAGTCAACTTCAAGCTACTATACACTTCTTGGGGGAAGTTTGGTAACATGGGGGAGCAAGAAATAGAATGTTGTAGCTAGATTAATTGCAAAATCAGAATTTAGGACAGTTGCCTTTGAGATTTGTGAGATGCTATGAGTGAAAATTATTTTGGATGACTTAAAAATCAAATAGGAGAGACTTATAAAGCTTTACATCGATCCTAAATTAGTAATCAACATTGCTCATAATCTTGCACAATGTAATAGGACAAAACACATTGAGGTTGTCATTTGTTTTATTAAAGAAAAGTTATAGGAGCTTAGTTTGCATGCCATATGTTCCCTTAAGAGAGTAACCTGTACATGTTTTGGCAAAGGGATGTTTTTTTTTTGGCCTTTTTGACAAAGGGATTGAATAGTGCAAGCTTCAATGAAATTATTTCCAAGTTAGGAATGATAGACATCTATTTCTTAGCTTGAGGGGGAGTGTTGAAATATAACTTTTTGTAAAATATATTTTCTTTTTATTTTTTAGAGAGGGCAATTAATGGTATGTTAGGTAAGGGTTGGTAGACCTACCACAAACACATTATCTATGTATATTTGGTGTTTTTTGTAGTCTATTCATTAACAAGAGTAAAGTTCTTTCTTCTCATATTTCTAGCACAATTTTCTTCTTTATATTTTAACACTATATGTTTCATAAATTTTAGTAGTTAATATTACAATCACATATATCTATCTATCCATTTATTCACCTTTATCTCTCTTTTCATAATAGATACACACCCATATAATATATATATATATATATATATATAATTTTTTAAATATTGTGTAAACTTAAAATTTATGAAAAGAGAGGAAAAATTTCTAGGTTCCATAGCGTATTTTATATCTTGTAAGTTTTATAGGATATAAATTTCAAGATGATTCAAGGTTGCTACAAAGTGGGTTTTGAGTCTAAAATATGGGAAGTTGTATAAGATAGGATAGGACATGGATAGAATCTCATATCCTATCTATATGGTACCTACTCACCTCTACTATCAATCTTCCTTTATGGCGTACCTGTTTGTATGTTTTATTTTTTTTTCCTCTTTTGTTTTATTTATTTTTTTAACATATTATATATATGTTAAAAAATTATGAGCATACTGTTGATGTTGCAAAGACTTTTCTTTTTTTTTTTTTATTATATTTTTTTTTCAGGGATAAAGCATAAAGTATATGTTTATATATATTAGCAGTTAATATTATAGTTTTAGCTTTTAAATAGCCCTGAAAGATTAAAGAAATAGTAATAATGATTTAAAAAGCAATGTACTGGGAAAATGCCACATATGGTTGTTTTTACAGATAAGTGGGGTAATCTTTCTTTCCTAATTGGCTGTATTATTAGCTCATTGTCCTTTTTTTTTGGTATGTGCATTTAAGTTTGATAGTGAGATTTTATTCAGGCCATCTAGTAGGGATTATTACTATTGTTGTTACTATTATTTTTGTAATTTCTGTTATATTAGATAGTTAAGATGTTGAGCTGTTGTGTTGGTTTTTGGTCAATTTAGGTTGTCTGATTTTTATGTTTATCTTATTTACATTTGTATCTTTTTTTGTATTTAATCTGTTTGATTTGTTTATAAGTAAAAATGTTTGTTTTTAATATGTATTTATTTTTTGACAAGTAGTCAATTTTAAAATGGTAAAAATGAGATGTGGTTTACTTGATCTATTTATGCGTAAAAATGTATTTTTTTTTAATATGTATTTGTTTCTTAACAAATAATCTATTTAAAAACAATAAAAATAAGATATCAAAACAATTAGAATAAGACCAATGAAATAAACCCTTTATACTGATACATGGGACTTGTTTGGTTTAGCCTTTGTATTTGTCGATGTATTTTTAACTTTCATATGCCTTGTGTCTAAGAGCTTCTATTTGTTCTTGTTTAAGAGTGACGATTTGATGAGATTAATCATTTATCTCATTGGAAATGGTATATTTTTTAGCAACTCATTGGATCTTGGATTCAAATAAGATAATATAAAATTTAAACAAAATCACTTTACCCTTAAAAAAAAATTAACAAAATAATTATGATGGTATTATTGATAAAAGTATAACCTAACCATATATACTCTTGGGCTTGGTTAAATGAATAAAGCCTAACAGTTCTTTTAGCAACTCATATGGGCGAATTTGGTCAATTACATTAGCACTTTTGTAAAAGTCATCTAATATAAAAGTTAGCCAGATGGCATTATGGTATTAAGTTTTTTTCCTCTCGCCTGTTATAATGATAAAAAAGAAAAAAAAAATTATTGTTAGCTGATGCATGATTGATTTATATCTAGAGGTCTGAGCTAACCGTTAGAATTACAGACTTCCCCTCTACAAGTATGTAACAGTGCCTATGGTTAATGAATCAATGGCGCAAGGCTTGGTGCAATCATTTGGTCTCCACTTTGTTGGTGGAAGATTAAAGTTTTGCACAATTGTTCTTTCCATAATATGTGGCTTATTGAAATAAATATACCTTCAACTTAATTAATTGTCCTATGTAATTACCCGCCTCCGCAGGGACTTGCAATTTGTATAATATGGAAATTCAAACCTATTGAGATATGTTGTTAGATTTTTTAAAATTCATTCCAAAACTTATAGTTTTTTCAAAATGTACTTCAGATAGCCTTATAGAGATTCTAAAACCTTATCTAGTAACGAATAAGCTAATGCAATTTTATAAAAATACTTCAAAATTCACATTTCTATAAATAAAGCGCATATATTTTAAAAACTAACAGATTATTTAAATCTTATAAAAATGTCAAGTCACATGTTAGACTTTCCTTTTTTTTTTCCCCAAGGTAAAATAAAATCCGATAATTTAAAACAAAATCTATAGGAAAACACCTTATCATGTTCGCCGGATTAGGGTGTACAAAACCTAACTCTCTGGTATCCCTAGCTTGTACAATTGAATTTGTTAATAAAAATGCTGGAGAAACAATAAACTAATGAAATATGCTAAAATAACTTCAACAAATGATAATATGGTGTTTCAATTGAGGCTTTTGTGCATTTTCAGTGTTTATTTAATAGAACATGTTTTCCAAACTGCCCCTAAAATTTGTTATAATCAAAATTATCAAACATTATCATGATAGAAAATTTATATACATTAAGTGGTGGAAAATTCCTATTTTATGATCACCCAATATCAAACAGGGTTGTTAGTTAATTAAGTGAAATGTTTGCACCAAATATCAATTGCACATTGTTATCTAATTTGATGTGGAACTGGAAAAAGGTCTAGTTTGGATTTAAAGAGTTGGGTTCTTAAAATCCAAACAATAAGCAAACCTAAGCATGTGTAATAGACCGCTTTCCTTGACCAACTTATTTAGACAGGTATGAAATCCCATTAAGATCTTCTCTTTTATCACTTAAGTTGGCCAAGATTGAAAGAAGACCGTGTTACTCAAACCTTTCTTCTCCACTTGGCCAATGATTGGTGCCAGACTAATGAACTATAGGAGTATAATGCGTCATGACCTCGGTGCAACCAACCTAGCAAGGAAACGTTGGTTCACTAGTTGGGGTTGTCATGGCTTGAAAACTGGCCCAACCGTATAAGGATCGGATCATGTTGGGTCAGTTCTATAGATTATGGATTGGCTGTAGCTCGTTGATCCATGAAAGGTAATTTTTTCCTTTGCTTTCCTATCTTTTTTAAATTAAAAAAAAAATTGTGGTTCAATTACATTAACTCAATTATTCCATCCCCAATTTTTTTCCTTTGGGTGTTATAACATGTGCACATAGGACACATTTGTCGATATTAATATATTACTTTTACATATTTAACTACAAGAACAACACACTTATTTGCTTCACATGTCAATTCGCTGTTTGCTTATAAGTTTGTTTGTTTGTTTTTAAGTTTTTAATTTTTTTCTAGGGTTTGACTATTTTGAATCACGAACGACCTGACAATTTATAACTTGTACGACTGGGCTAGACTAACGGATTAGATTCATCGATGTTGGATTGGTCCAGATCATGGGTCCAGCCTCGACCCATGCTGAGCTCTAAATGCAAGCCTATGCGGCCTTTTAATAGCTGAATATTGATGATCAACTCCACACACACACACCACAGAGCATACCAAGCCACATAGCTCAGCAACAGCATGCTAACAGCAAGCACTTGAATTGCATTTGCACAAAGAAACTATATATAAACCTACTTGGACAGTGGCTACACAGATGGTTCTTTCATAAGTGAAAACTAATCTCTTGGTGTTCCCACCAGACAAAACAATCCCATTGGGTAATCCACTTAATTTATTTGTCGTTCGGTGAACCTTTTAAGTTAGAAATTTTATTGTTTTCATTCAGTTGCATGTGCGTCTCTCTCTCTCTCTCTCTCTCTCTCTGTATGTATGTATATAAATTGATGGATATTCAGTATCTCAGTATGTTGTCTCAATTATATTTCTATAATAATCAATTACTTTAAAGAAGTAGAATTAATATATAAATGTTGTCGTAAATATTCACTTGTAACATATCATACCTCAATGGATCAGCGAAACTTCTTCGATCTAGTAAACTTGTAGATGAAAAGTGTTGATTTTTTATTGGTGCCAATATCATTGGGATAGTATTACGAGAATAGCCAATACTCATCCTATATAAGTAGGTATCAATACTGTTTTATTACATACGTAGGTGTAAGTATGTTTTGCACGTATCCATATATATTGTCTTTATATATATTTTAATATACGTACTCTTAACGTATAGTTACAATATAAACCCAATCGCGCCTGTTTCCTGTTTTTATTTGTTTTAATTAAATTTATAAAGCTGGCTTTTTTTTTTTTCCTTTTTGGATAATCTTTTAAAAATTAATTATGATCTAAGGGTTATAACTTATAATTATAAAATATTTCCACAATCATTAATTTCCTGCTTACCGTAGATTCTTAATTTTAGAAACTATAGTCTAATATAAATGTCATATTTGGTATTTGAATTTTATTTGTTTACGCAATTAACTTTCTGAAATATAAAATCATCTATTAACAAACTACAAAGTTTTTGAGGTAGTTAATTATAGAAATGGATAAAGTTATAATAATTAATTGTAAAATTTGAAAAACTTTAGATTGTTAATTGTAAAAAATAAAGACAAGGGTCTGTTTGCATTGTTTGATTTGCATCTGTATCTTATATATCCGTTTCGGATCTATTTGATCTGTTTCTGAGTAAAAATATCTATTTTTTATATGTGTATATATATATATATTTTAATAAATAATTTGTTTGAAAACGAAAGAAATAAGATGCCAAAATGATCTAAAAATAACAAAGGAAACAGAACCAGGTATGAAATTGATTTTTTAAAATTTCAGATAATTAATTGTAAAAGCGTATAATGTTTAGATAGCAAATGTGACAATTACACTAGATAAAATGGTTATAATTACAGCTACAAAATTAAAATAGTAATGTCACATCAAGTACATAACAATCGTCCAGAATGGATTAGAATGAAACAAAACAAGTTATAGAATGACAAATTCATTATGGACAAATCCACTCATATGCTTAGAAATTTCTAATGGATAGCATATGTAGTGTTTGTTAAATTGTCTTTGATGATAAATGATAAATATAAAGTCTATTTGTTTTGAGGAAAAGTATTTTTTAATGAAAATAGTTTTTCCTTGAATTTTTTTTTTTGGAAATGTAACACATTTTAAATATTTAACTAATTTTATGAAAATACTTTTTCTTTGTTTATAGTTTCGAGGTAACTTCTATATTTTAACTATAAAAAATGAAAAAATTACATATATTATAATGCGAAATAAATATACTTAAAAGAAAAATATTAAAAAATTAATGATAAATATTCTTGGATAGTAATGATGGATAGGTGGACTCGTAAATCGATGGAAAAATGACTTACACATTTATATTTCCTAAGTCATTTTTTAAAAAGAAACTATGAAAAGTTTATAATTTTCAAAACAAGGGAAAATATTTTCCATTAATTTTCCTACTTTTGCTTAAACAAACATGGAAAAATGAAAAGACATTTTCCTGAAAAACAATTTCATTAAAATGAGGCCAGAGTCATAATAGGAGTAGATATACATTGGTAATAATGAGATGGAATTAAGATTTTGCCTTTGAAAAGATGAAATTGAATTTCTCTTAGAATTCTAAAAACACTTCTAAATATAAAAAAAGAGAATAAAACCTAGGATTATGATTCTATTGTGGGTTGTCATTGCATACCAATCATACATAAAGACATAAAATATACTTGCCCACTTTAATATAATACATGGAAATACTATGGTCCAATTATTGCTTTCAATGAGATTGGTCTTGTTGACCATTTAATGGTTTAGATTTATACTTAATCCTGATTACACCATTAAAATAGTTAATATTTCAATTATTATATTTATTGTAACAGTTAGACGATTGATTAGGTGGTCCCACTAGCAGGACCACAAAAATTCTCATAAACATAACATGTTGCATGGAAACTCCTCTATCAATAGAAATATATATGGATTTGATGAAAAAAAAAAGAGGCAAATTACATTTTCTTATACCACATATATTGGACTTTTAATAATATCTCCAATATTATTGGTGGAATCTTGTTTTTAACGTATGATCTCAATCATGATTTAATCGAATCATAACCAACTACACCCTTCTTCTTCCTCATTTTGACAAAGCATATCTCTCTTTGGAGAAATGCTTTAATGCACCCTCTTTGTTGGTTAAACACCCTTTTCTTTTATTATTATTATGCTACCCTGAGCACACAAGACACCATGGTTAAGCCACATATATCACTTAAGTGATAAATGTAAGACATCCATTAAGTTAGGTGTGTTATTAATTAAATTTTAATTAAGAAATCGTTATTAATTTTATAAAAATTTTGGTAGAGTACTGTTGACACGTACTTTTATGTTGAAACTCCTTTTAAAGCATGAAACTACCAGCAAGTATACTGAGTGTGTGTGTAGTAATAAAACTGGTGAGAACGAGGTCGTGATCTATAAGGAGCTAATTGACTAAGTACCAAAATGGAGTGACCTCCTTTAAGCTAAGAAGAATGATATCATGTTTTTGAGCTAAACTAAATGATCTACTTCTACTACTAAAAATTATATCTAATTTTAACACTAAAGACTACTAAGCACTGGAATAACTCTTGAACTCCTTCAAATCACAAATGTGGGATTATGTAATGGTAAAAACAAGATTTCTTTTCATCGCCTTGTAATTATAATCGGGTTTGTTCAATTGGTTTGATCAAATTCACAAGAATTTACTTCCTTTTTAAGTTGCAAAATTCTAGTTATAAGATATATATCCCTTTTGAGTAATCTATCTACAACCACTAGCTAAATAACACATTTCTTTTACAAATAATGTTACTCTAATGAATTTATGATTCAAGATGTGTCCATGTTAATAAACCACAACTTCAATTGCATTAAGAATGTGAACTCTAAGATTTAAACCAAAATATCAAGTGTCCATGTCAATTTTGAAATCTTATTTTCTATTTCAATTGAATCATCAAATCCTTTTGAGTATCTTAAACCCTAATTCATAAGAAAATCCATAGGCAGATTTTTCATCTCATAAATATTGAAATAGAAATAATCAAAATTGCAATTTAACAAAACCTGTTATAAGAACAAATCAACTACTTAAGAAATCCATTAACCGTTACATAATCTCACTTAGACAAATTAGCTCATACTCAAAAATATTTCATTCATGATAGAATTCTGAGCACAATCAATAACAAAAGATAATAGAGAGAGTACACCTGAAATATTAGAAATATTTTTGGGTGTAGAGAAAAGGAAACGTGTGTATGTGATGAGGTGAAGTGGATGAGGTGAGTGGAGCCCTTGATTACAAAAAATAAAAACAAAACTACTGCAAAATTTACAAACAACACGTCAACAATAAGACGTTGTTAGAATTGGTTTTGCTTAAATTAACTCAGTTTGAATGTGATAAGGACAACTCGCTTATGAGGTGCTCAGCTCAGCTCATTCTTCTGAATAAGATGAGCTTAATTTTAAACTTGAGCTCGTGCATATTCTAATTTGTTATGTACTCCATTAGCTCAGTTTGGTGATTTGGTGAGGTTGGTGTAGTAGCTTAGGTCATTTGTTGAGCTTAGGTCTATGCTTTGAGCTCAAGTTGTTTTGCATGTTTTAGCTTAGATCATGTGTTGAGCTCAGGTCGATGCTTTAAGCTCAGGTTGTTTTGCTTGTTGTACCTTATGTCATGTGTTGAGCTTAGGTTGATGTGTTGAGCTCAAGTTGTGAGCTCATTGTACCTTAGGTCATGTGTTGAGGTCAAGTCATGAGGTCAAGCATTCAGAATAGCAGCTTATTCTTAGTGATCAATGAAAGAAGTCAATGATGACTTATCGATGGCAACTCAACGAGGACCTGATTTAGTAGTTCCGAACTTCTATTACTCATGGGTTAAAGACCAGCCTAGTGATGCAATGTCTTACTTACTTGATGTGGTGTTCAAAATCTACTATTGCTGCATAAAAATTGTAGATTTTCACTCTTTTAATCACAATTGATCCACAATCATGTAATTTATCATTTTATAGTAGATGTTCACCATAAAAGTGACAATTTATGCATGAAAGTGAGATAAAATGTAAGAATACACATTTATCAACTGTCTATTTTTTCCATGATTCAGGTTATTTTAAAACCTGTGAAATGACCTATTCAAATAATAAGCTTTTAAGAAAAACTCCTTTTTAGTATTAAAGCCCATTAAGAACAATCACATGAGCCTAGCTCCAAGAAAATTAAAACAATTCAGATTGAAGACCCATATTAAATAACATAAGTTTAAAGTTTTGTTACAGTAAAAATTCAAGAAGTAATAAATAAGGTGCTTCTCAAAATCTCATGAAAATTTATTAACCGCCATGCCATCTAATGGAATAACCATCCAGTTCATCATACAAAAAATCCAACAAATTAAAATGAATATCCATATAGAGGTCATCATGGGTACCTGAAATAGTAAAAGAATGAGTGGCGAAGCTCAGTACATAGTAAATAAACGTACGTACGCATATCACACACGCCTATTCTAATGCAACATCCACAACCTAAGTAATTAATTTAAAGTTCATAAGTAAGGTATTACTAGCATCCCATAGATACAAATATGCACAGGAGTACTCATGACTCTTGCTAAATAACGGGGAACAGAAGGGTTCCCTCCCTGAATCATGCAGCAAGGTGGGGGGATTGATAAGCGTCTGGAACTTATTAGAAAAGAGAAAGAAAGAAGTAGTCTTATTTAGTTCATCTTCTCACGTCCTGCCATTAATGAGCATAATCTATTGCAATGCTTTATACAAGGTCCCACTCCCTTGTATAACTTGTTGCAACTTCATCCCTAATCTAATTGATTGTTCATTCTCAAAAATTCCTTTATCGATTACTTGTTGAGCCCAACCACGCATTTTGTGGGGGCCAAAGCGCTTAATCTACTACATCTTCATGAAGTTGTGATTAGGTTTGCAACCTAGTTCGAGCATGCCACTTTCTGGAGTAGGTGGCCAATAGCAATCAATACTCATTTAAGCCAAGTTTAAGTTTTGATCAAGTTATTAATTCTATCATAGCAAGTAACACACATTTATGTGTACTTGATGCTTGTTTTGAAACCCTTTTCTTCTTTCCACACTTGATGAATTTTAACTGTCCATGGTTTAAATGCTCGTGTTAGAAAAATGTTGAAAAATGTTGAAATGAACCAGTTGTATTACTTATTCATTTTTATTTCTTGAATTACAAGGTTTAGGGTCCATGTGACTATGGATCCTAATTGAAGATGCAACTCATTTGTATGCATTGAATTTGGTTATGGATAATTGTTTTTACCTAGGTTTCCATGCTATTTGTTTTAAGTGTCAAGTTTTCTAATTTGATTATCTTGGTTTGAGTTGGTTTTGGATTTAGGTTTGCCAACATGTTAATGATCTCATCTTTTTTTTTTTTTCTAGGTAACCAACTTTGAGTCAACAAAGAGTTAGTTATTGAGATCATTATTTGCATATTGAGCCTTTATTCCCTTAACCCATTAATTTCTCATTTTTCCATCATCCATTTGGCTAAATTTACCACATCAAATATTAATACTGTTAAGGGGTTTATGGTGAGAATTTCTAACTATATTTCTTTCTAAAATCCTAAGTGTCTCCCTTGACATTTAATTCTTTATCATTAGCCATTAAGAGGAAAATTAGGTAAGTTAGACCACAGTCTGATTTTTTTAAAAAGTATTTTATAAATACCACATCTTTATAACATATCTCAAGTCATCAATTTATAGTCATAACACCTTACTCGTGACTAGAGACTCATATATTCATGATACATAACAAATAAGATCCCAATATGTATTTCTAAATTTCTCTAACATATAGAACATGAAATTCTTCAAAATTTCTAGCAAGCATTCCATAATCATCCCATCAAATTCAATAATCAATTTATTACCTGTGCTAATTTTATATAGTCATGTGTTAATGTGTCTTTGATCCTATCATAAGACAATTTATCACCATATAACCACTTTTAACATGCCACCTTGTTATATCATTTTCTTCATGTCACCAAATTAATAATTAGTATGAGTTACATAGGTTCTTCCATATCACAATTCATTGACAACTAGTCTTCAATCCCATAATTACAACAATTGCATATGTGATCCATATTTTACCAAGTCCTGTGCCTTTTTTATCACTTATTGAACTAAATTGTCATAGAAATATTAATTTTCCACTTGATATCATTTAGAACAACCTGCATATAATTTATTTCATTACAAGCTTCCCGGTTTGCTAAATAAGCCAATCATAGCAAAAAATTGATACTCCTTCCATTCTTTTCCTAAAAGGTCATTTTTTTTTATAATACTTTACATTATTATCTACCATTTTCAACCTCCTTCAGGCCTTGAATTGCTCCAATTAAATAAGATTTTTCCATTAAAATTCACAATTTCATATCATTTAACAATCTACGCTACTTCTGCATACCCATACATCTATATACCTTCCCCCATTAACTTATAACTTCGCAATTTGTCATCAAAACATCCATTTTTCACATAATCAACAAATTTTTAGATTTTAAAGTTCTTTCTCCCTCTCCATTTCATTGAATTCATATTCAATATTAGGTAATCAAATTTGTCAATACAATAACTCAATAGAAATTTAGTCTCCAATTCTATGATTTTGACAATTTCTTATCATGGTCCACATTTCTACATAATATGTCATATATTTAAATTGATTTGTCTTATGAATTATTATTGAATCATTAATTTCTCATTTAATATGGTTTGAAATAGCCCACAATCAAACTTTTCAAACAAGGCTTCCCAAATCACTAGTTAAGCCAACTATAGTTTAAAATTAATAATTTCTCCATTCTTTTGCTATTTTTTTAACTTATCACATTATAATCTACCAAAACCAACTTCAATTCGATCCATAAATGATCCATTTAAATTAGGTTTTTCACATAATTTCATAATTTTAACAAAATTTTTCATCTAATATCATTTCACAAGTACCACCTCCATATATCATTCCTATTGATCAATTACTTTATAATTAATCACCTAATTGCCAAGTCCCTCATTATTTATCAAAGTCTTAGACTTTAGACATCCATTCCTTCCGTCATTCACTACAGACCACAATAACACATACATATCTAATATAGGATTCATTAATTCTAAATTCCCTATCACCAACCAACCACATAATTCATTCCATAACTTATTATTCTTTAAGAATTCATGCATGCAACAACTATGTCATCAAATTCATCAAGGGAAATAAAATTTCTAGTAGCTAATACAATAAAATTTCAAGTTTTCCAGCCTTTTACAAAAGACCCAAACAAACCCACATCAATATTCTTCAATTCCTAACACCATAACTACTCCAACAACTTACTTTACTTTATTTTGTACCCTTGCTACTTCTTCCAGCTACAATCCTAAGTGGACACCTCTAAAATCTTCCAAAACTTGAAATTTAACTACTTTGAATATATACCCATATATCTAAGTAATTTTTCCACACCTAGATAGACATGAAACTCTAAAAAACACCTTTTAAATTTGAGGTCTTATCTCAGCGCGAGATAGAATGAACTTAAGAATCTTCCTCTTCTTCTAATACTTCTCCATTCTCCATATTTCCTTATGTAAGACATATATTAGAAGCTAATTAATGCTAATCTCTCATTAAACTAGCCTAAGTAGTGCTAAAGATGAGGTTAGTGTTAGGGTTTACTTACCTCTTAAAGTTTTGTGGGTTCATTGTCTCAAAGAAAGGGAAAAGGAGAGCAAAGAAAATAAGGGGAGAGAAATAAAAAAGTGGTGACAACTGCAACTAGAGTTTTAGAAGAGTATAAAGATGCCTTTTATCACATTATGCCACATGGCATGATCTTAGGCATCTTCCTTTTACGTTTGTAGAACCTTAACTAATTTAAACCAATTTAGGTTTTTTAATTAATCTTATGGGCTAATAATGATTTAAATAATTAAACTAAGTCTTGTTGATTTATTTTGACCAAAATTTTAATTTTAATTCATGTGAATTCTTGGTTAGGGGCAAAATCATAATTTTGCAAAAATAGGAAATCTAAAATTTGATTTTTCTTGTAAAATTTTCATCTAAAATCATTATTAATTCTAATTTGCTTTATTTTGATATTTCTGAATCGTTTTTAATCTTCAAGAACTTAAGTTCGTGGTTCAGGGCAAAATTGTTTGTTTAAGCTCCTGTATGGCTTTGATTTGCCTAAATTGACTTTAAATGATTATAATTTCTTATGATTGGTGTTTGGATCATTTCAATAATCATCATTACCTGTAAAATAGATAGGAGTTAGTAGGTGATAAGGGTTTGTCTGACGCTATCACTTTGATACTTAAATTAGTAATTTATGGGAGATAAAGTTGACATGTAGCAATATAATGTGTATCTAGATGATCGTACTAAGGGGTGGTAATGCTTAGTTATAATATGGAGGTGACAACCAATCAAGAAAGTGGACCCATTAATTGTGTATCTTGATATATTTGGTAGGTGTATCCTAAAACATTAGGAAGACAATCTCACCATTAATGTGATTTTCGAGATGTTTATATGGTGGAATAGAGATAGCTAACACATCTGTCTTACCCAATCAGGTTGTAACTATTCTTAGGACATCCATTTAAGGAGATAGCACGCAAGGAGTGTCTGAGTTGTTAGTAACAGAGTAGCTTGATTTAACTTTCAAAGCTATCCTAGGTCTTCAAGATAGCTTGAGTTAAACCTTGGGAACTCGACTTAAGGACCAAATAGGTCAAATGGGCTTAAGAGACTCATGTCCAAATTAATCTATCAACATTATTGTTGTTGTTATTGTTCTTGTTGTTGCTTTTACTTAAGATGGCCTAAACTAATTGATTTTGTAACCCAAAATATGAGATCTTTGAATGACAAAGATTTTTCGAACTTCATATTAAGAGTTGGGGATGCAGTTGAATGCACAATAAATGATGACTTCATTCATATACTGTCACGCCCCAAATAGTACTCTAAATGTGACATCTGTTGCATATGATATTAGAGCTTAGGAATAATGTTCCTTAGTCATGCAAAATCTCTAACACCGTATGCAAACCATACGTTCACAATGATAGGAGGCACTGTTAGGAAATATTCTTTAAGATAGTAAAGGAAATACTTAAACATTCATATATACAACTTATAAGTCAATAGTCTTACAACATCATAGGGGCATTCCCCTGATAATACTCCAAAGATCATAGTCTTACTTAAACAAATAACTATAATCAAAAGATTTTAAAGGAAATCAACTCTAAGGTCTTCAAATAGAATTCCCCTAAAAGCTTTCCAAAAGCATAAGTTATACTCGGACAATCGGGGTGGTCTCGAGTGCACAAACAACAATCCTCCAACATCAAAAATCAATTGAGGGGTAAGCATAATGAGCTTAGTGAGATATTCCTTACGCAAAAGTATTCATAACAAAGCAATCAAATAAGTCCATTTAGCAAGCATATGAAATGTAGCAAGCATATGAAATGTAACAATTATATGATCAAATAATACATACGACTATCTGGTTTCGTATATAGAATGGATTTGTGCTCTCCATTTGGGGTTAGGGAATGCTTTGAACGGGTCTCAAACGACCTCCTTGAAATTTATGCGTGCCTTAGCGTTTCAATTAACCGTACTATTAGTCACTGGACTTTCCTTATCCAAAGTGATCGATCAGACTCGACTGTACCATGAGTCCGTGTTCCCTAAACATTCTAATTCCTCAAGATGTAGATAGGCATCTTACCTTTCCAGATTTATGCTGAGGAGTAGCAACAAAATGCAAACATGATATTCTAAGTGATATACACGATCAATTTAGTTATAAGGAATTTCCGATCCGATATTAATTCATTTAAGATGATCAATCAATATTTGCATACACAACAATATTCATAAAGACAAATATTAATCAACCGATCAAGCTTCGCTATAATTATTGTTTATTGATCACACATAACAAATTACATACATAGTTCTCATGATAACCCGTATGCATATCAATTTTTATTTTTTCTTAATATCTAGTGCTCTATTCTACAAACTCATGTGCGAATACATAAAACATAAAGGAAAACTCACTCGGTCATGACAATCTCTATCAGTCGAAGTAATCTTTGGGAAAGAGAAGGTCTTGGTCCTCGTCCTCATCACCTACACAAAAGAAATATAAAAAATGAGTATTTCATCCAAGATCTACTTAAACTATCTAACTCTGTTTTATCATTTTCGTCAAAATTCAGATGGAGTGACATTCCAATTTAAAATGACCATAACTTGCTTATTTTAACTCGGAATTTAGCATATTATGTGCCGTTTTTTACTACTCGAAAAGATCTATCTATTTCCAAGATTATTTTTGTCATAAAAAAACCATTTTGGGTTTCAAAATGGTACAGTACATATTTGACATGAAAATTCCTAGCCCTAAAAATATATTTTTCTAAGTTTTTCTTAACCAAAAATCCATAGCAAATACATGGATATTCATATAGTTGAAAAATCCTTTTTATACATATATAAACTCACATTACATGCATGATTCAAGTGTTCTTGTCCAATCTATGATTTTTCATAAAACAATCTCCTTTTTAGAGATTGGAGTCTACAAATTCCCTTTATAAATTATTGAAATGAAAACTAAGATTTTTAGTTTATTTCGTATGAGTAATTTTTATATCTTAACTACCATTCCTGCTTCATAGAATTCATAAAAATAAGCTTTTATATTTTTGAAAACTTGTTACTTTAGGTTATTTAATAATATTACTTTTCTAAGTATTTTTCTTAACTAGTGAGTTAATTTTAGTTTGACTTAGAAATTTGTTTAAGTCTTAGTATTTGTTAAAGTGTTGGTATGAGTACTTTTAGATAATTTTTTAAGAAAAACTTATATAACAAAGAATTATCAACATTAAGATTTAGTAATAAATTTATTTTATTTTGAAAAAGAGAGTAAAAGAACTTTATAACTATATTTTGGAAAAAGCTTTTCATAACATTAACTCTTAAAGTTTATGATGAACTTATTTAAATTTTTGAAATGAGATATTGTTGAATTATAATCCTAAGTTTCAAATGGAAACTTTTCCTAAGTGCCAAAGATTATTTTTTGTAAAGATTTTAGTTTTAAATTTTAAATAAAAGAAAAGAACTCCTTTTATTTAGACAACTGTGATGGGGCTTTGAAAATATAGATGTAAATATTATATATTTATTTGGGCTTGGCTCGTGGGCTAGGTGATATGGCTTGACGAGTTCAGTTTAATTATTAGGATGGCTTGGGAAGATTTGGTTTGGTGGGCTTAGAACAGGGATCGTTGGACTGGCTCGCCGCATCCAACCTTTCTCAAATTGGTTCATGCACACTGGAGGTGACTTCTGGCCTTGGCTCATGAGGAGCTCATTCAGGATAAACATGAATTGAGCTTACTCCATCTCATCCTTGAATCACTGAGATAATTTGACGGTTGTCATCCATGCCAAGTGCCTATAAATATTCAATCACCCCTCTTCATTTCCAACTTTTGGAGAGAGAAGACAAATAATAGTTTGTAAAGGAGATTCTATTCGAAAAGATTAAATAAGGCAACTTAAGTGATTTCTACTCCAATTGCTCAAGAACTGTAAGATTAACGTGCGAGGTCTACTCAAGCTCCTTTATCTGTCACTTGTGCATTTGAGGTACTGAGACTGTCTGTTCCTCCTCCTTTGTTATTTTCTCCAAGCCATCCGGTTATCAAGTATCATTTCTTCAGCAGTACTCCAAAGTCATGTGTTAGGCACAGATTCACGCGACGCATGCGTGACCACTACTAGCAAGGACCTTACATCCGCAACAACAACATAGTGATTATGCATGATCATGAGCATGTGATTATATTACATAATCAAAGAATAATAACTTGTATGGAAAATAAGAGATGTAGGAAAGGAAATTAAATAAACAAAAGATCATGTAATTAAGGTCAAATATTGAAAATCTTAGCTTTCATCAAAGCTTCTGGACTAGAGATAGACTAGTCCGAAAAGAAAAGCAAGAAAATCATAGGAGTTTTAGATTGGTATCAAGGCTCTTCGAACTTAGATTATGGACAAGTCCCATAAAAGAAAAGAAAAGAACAAAAAGGAAAAAAAATTGTTTTAACTTGATAAGGACAAGTCTAAGACTAAAAAAACTAGCCTTAATAAAATTATATGAAATAAATAAATTGCAAGAGTATAAATAAAAAGTTATGTTAGTGAGCTTTTATGCTGTAAGATTATATATATACATAAATATATTTAATAACATATAGGAGTTAGATTAGAAACAAGAATAATATAACATAACATTATAACAATACAATAATAAAATTTTTATATGAATAAGAACAAAACATGAATATATTGTTACTTTCTTAACTCCTATGAGTCTAGAAAACATACACTATAGTCATGTTAAGTTACATGAACATAAATAATAATTGGAGGAATTTTTACCTAATGTAGAGAAGTGGGTGGTAAAAAAAGAGGGGTTGATGTTGTATTGGGAAGAAAATTTTAAAGAGAGATTTTATGGAGAGATTTTGGTAGAGTTTTGTTAAGGTAAAAAAATTTGGGAAAAGATGAAAGAGGAAATGGGTATTTATAGAGTTTTGGAGTAGAAATTTGTGTAATTAAAATTAAATGAAAATAAAATAAAAATGAGAAGAGAGAGACAAGGGGGCACCGCCCATGAGGATATGGGAGGAGAAAATTTGGTTAAATTTGTTGTTTTGTAATGAAAAATAATTAAAAAATAAGATATGATATGTGCAAGATTTATGGGAAAGGTAAATGTAAGAAATAGGTGTGTAAGGGTATAAAAGTGGGTAGTAAGAAAAAGTAGAGATAACGAAATAGTAATGAATAGTAAATGAATAATAGACTAGACAATTAAAATATCAGTAGTAAAGAAAATACGCGTAAACGAACTATATATGATATTTTTAGATATCGAAAAATCCTAAAATTGATATTTTTGAAATCTTTATATTTTTTCAAGTCTAATGGTGTTATCATAATATTTATACTATTTTACTTGTCAGACCCTAATTTTAGAAACCCGTTCGGGTCCGAGACGAACTAAATTTTGACGAATATGATATTTTTAGGTTTTCCTATGCTATTACGGACTACAATCTATGATTATCTCAATTTTATTATCCTAGAGTTAAGAGCGCGAGATTGCTGAATCTAAATGCACTATGGTTTGCTATAGAATTGTTGACTTTAGGGTTTTTGGTTTGACTTTCGGTTCCTAGGGTTTACTTATAATTACCGTAAAATCTAAGGGCTTACATATACTGCCTTCATGAAGCATAAAATCGGAAGGTGAACACTGGATTCATAATTTAATTGATGTTACTTTCCCAAACCTTGCAACTAATGTACAAGATAGCTCTTATTTTGTTAGTCATGCAACTTTATCTCCTAAAAATATTGAAGTTGATATGTTGAATGAGAGAATAATTCGATCTTTTCCTGGTGAGGTATATACATATTTCTCATTTGATGGTATTTGTAATGATTCAAGACATTTGTACCAATAAGAATATTTAAATTCTATTTCCCCTCAATCTTTAACAAGGGAGCTCCCATCATGGTCCTAAGAAACTTAGACCCAAACGTGGGTCCTTACAATGGCACAAGGTTAATTTATATTGATTTTTTGAGAAATGTAATATATGCTGAGGTTTTGATGGGTCAATCAAGAGGGTTAAGAGTTTTTATTTCAAGAATCTCTTTAAAGAGCTCAGATAACTTACAATTGCCATTTGAGATGATAAGGACGTAGTTTCCATGTGTTTGAGTTTTGCTTTGACAATTAACAAAGCAAAGGTTAAACAATACATGATGTTGGTATTTATCTTTTTGACCATCTGTTTATCCATGGCTAACAATTCATAGCTTTATCGGGGGGGGGGGGAGGGGGGGGGGGGGGGGGGGGGGGGGGGGTGTTGTAAGCAATCAACCAATGTTTTAGTAAAGTAGGGAAGTACGTCAAAAAGAAAGGTATGTACACATGAAATGTTGTTTATAGAAGTGTGTTACTATCATAAAATGCACCATCACTTAAGCAAATATATAAAGGTATATATTTTCCTATTTATGTATTTATCTTTTTTGTTTCCTTACTTTATTGAAACTTAACTACAAATTTTCTACATGATTATTGCCATAGGATAAATTACATTAGAGGGTCACAACGTTTGAGGGTAAGTTCATTTAAGGTCACAACATTTCGAGTGGTTACGAAAAGGTCATAACGTTTAGGAAGTAAGTTTATTTTATGTTACATCATTTCAAGTGGTTAAAAAAATGTCACTGTTGGCATGTGTTATAATGTGCCAGATCTTCTCAGTTTTAATTTTCTCTTGTTGATATGTGTCAATGATGACCTCAATTGACCCACTTCTCTAAATGTTGTGACATCTTTTTAACCCCTTAAAACATTATGATCTCAAATGAACTTATCTCCAAACATTGTGACATTCTAGTGTAATTTACCTTATTGCCATGTCAGATGGTCAAAGTCTTATTACTTAACTAGCGAAAGATTTTAAGATGAGACGTCTTGATCTCGATTAGCTATAATTGACTTTGCAATTCCAGAACTTTGACACATAAAAAGGATTAATACAACATATACGTTTTCAATTTAGGATTTACATACTACATGTGGCTTTATTGATGCTTGGTTGATTAATTTAGATATTTCTACAATATGTCCATAACAATCCCTCACTCAGTATGTATTTTTGTTATATATGCTTTCTTTTTATTATATGTTTTTCTTTTTGGGATTAAGACTTAACAAGTCCAAGAAGGTAAGGAGTTTTACCCATTACATAAGTCTTTTCCCCTTGTAGAGAAATTATTTGAGGATTTACAGTTTGTGTTTGATATCCTCTATTAGAGCTAACAAAAGAACATTCATTAAGATGATAAAACGAGAAATTGGAAAGATTCAATAACACATGTAACATACCATCATATAAACAAAGATGGTAACTTTCATTGTATAATTTTCATATATTGCTTTGCTATTTGATTTAAAAGTATGATTTTCTTTTCATTATATTGTCTATTACCTATAGATACAAAGATGGGCCTAATCATCAAGTACGACACGAATAAGATGTCGAATCTGATAGGTGAGATAACTTTAATTAGTATTATCATACATGATTGCTGTAGCAATAACATATTATCACAATCATCATTCCCTTTATATGTTAGCATTTATTTAATTTAAATACGTTGGATCTTTCATTTTGTAGAGTGGAGACTAATACATATGTCCAATTTTGTCTTAATAAGATTTAAAATTACATCTACTACAATTTTTTCCCCAATTTCATAAGTATAATCTCTTTATTTTATATCCTACTTTTATTTCATTTACTCCACTTTTCTTTCATATAATATGCAATTCTTCAGGACTAAAACTTTTACAAATGAGTTACTATACAATGAGTTTAATAAATTAATTACCAAGTCATTTCAGTGTATACATAGTAAGTATTATTTATTTAAATAAATTCTCTTACTAATGTCAACTTATTTGTTTTTTAGGTATTTGGCCACATCTTAGATGAAACAAATTAATTGGGATTAGAATTGATATGTTGTGAACTTTGTTATAAACATTTACAAAGAGTTAATTCATTAATCCTTTCATATTTTTTCTTGTACTTCTATGCAATTTACGCATTATTTTTATTTTCTTTCTTTGTCCTTTCATTTTGTATACAATTATCGTTAACTATGTTGTTTATCGTAAGAATTTATTTTCTTATTTAATTTTTACATTCGCAACGTGGGTGTATTGTTACTATTTTATATTTATATCTCATTTATAAATCGTGATTTTAATCCCATATATATTACTAATTATTTGTAATTTGATTTTATTTAACTGGTTATTATCCAAAAAAAAAAAAAAAAATTCAGCAAAACAAAATGATTGTATAAATGAACAGTTAAAAGTTCGTTAGACATGGATATAGTCTGAAACTCCATCTATAGTTAAAGAGTTTTCTTCTTAATGTTTATGACAACTCCATGTCTTCTACTAAAGCCGAAATCTTGCTCTCTCTTTTCGAAACCCAATTGCAGGTTCCTCGTACCCTCTTACTACAAACACCTAATTGCCACTTCCAAGCTCTTCTCTTCATTTACTACTGGTTTACGAGGCAAAACATCCCTTCTAAGTGCACTTTCTGTGTCCGTAGATACAAGGTCTATTCTTCTTGGAACCCAAGTCCATGGTTACGTTATCAAGTCTGGTTTAACTAATGACGTTTTCTGTCAGAACAAGATTGTGCAGGTGTATTGCACGTGTAGAGTTTGGGATAATGGACTCAAGGTATTTGATGAAATGCCGAAGAGGAATATTTTCTCTTGGAGTTTGCTTATCTCGGGTGCGGTGTATAATGAGGAATTCGAGATGGGTTTGGAGGTTTTTATTGAGTTGCTGAGAGATGGGTGGGTGCCGAACGAATTTGTTCTAGGTAGTGTCTCAAAAGCGTGTGTTGAGATGGGTGAGTACCCAATGGGTTTATGTGTTCATTGTTTGAGTGAGAAAATTGGGGTTGTAAAGACGCCTTTTGTTGGAAGTTCCTTAGTAAATATGTACTCTAAATTGGGCTGCGTCGAAGATGCAGAGAAAGCATTTGAATGTGTCAAGTTTGTTGATATAGCTTGTTTGAATGCTATGATAGGTGCATATGCAGACTGTGGCTATGGTGCAGAAGCTTTGAGGGTTGTTTCTTCATTGCAAGCTCAGGGCGTAGCGTTGGATGAATGTACTTTTATTAATTCTCTTAAGGGGTGCTTACAAATGAATGGTTTAGACTATGGAAGACAGGTCCATGGATTGATAATTCGAAGTAAGGTTGAGTCAACAACTCCATTGATGAATGCACTGACTGATATGTATCTCAAAATTGGATTAAAAGGATATGCTATCAAAGTCTTTGACAGGATAAGAAGGAAAGATATTATATCCTGGAACACTTTGTTTGGTGGTTTTGATGAAGAGGATGATGCTAGGGGTGTTACAAGATTTTTTCACAGGTTCATGTCAAAGGGACTGAAACCTAATTATATAACTTTCACCATCTTGCTTAGACAATGTGGACGTCTAAACAATCTCAACCTGGGTCTCCAGTTTACTTGTCTCACTCTGCAGATCGGATATATTGATGAAAACAAGGTCTTAAGTTCATTGATCAACATGTTTTCTCAATGTGGAGCTATCTGTTTGGCACGCTTGGCATTTGAGAGTGGGCCTTCAAAAAGCATTGATGTTTGGAATGAGATAATTTCTGGGTACAATCTAAACTATTGTTATTCAGAAGCTCAGCAGATGTTCTGTGATATTTTGGAATCAGGACTTAAGCCAGATTACTCTACTTTTTCTGGCGTTCTGGAAGCTTGTTGTGCATTAGGAAGCAAAAGTATGGCAAGAAAAATTCATGGTGTTGTATTTAAGCATGGTTTCTATTCTGAATCTTCTGTTTGTAATTTGTTGGTTAAAGTTTATGTGTCATTTGGTGAATTAGATGCTTCTTTAAGATGTTTGTATGGCCTTCAGAAATGTGATTTGGCTTGCTGGACTACTTTAATGTCAACACTGGTTCGTCAAGGTTACCATAATGAAGCTATAAAGTCTCTAAAGTTTCTAATGAAGTCTGGAGAGAAGCCTGATGAGTTTATCTTAGCCAGTATGCTTAATAGTTTTGCCATTATATCTGATTATATTCGGACTAAGTCGATGCATTCACTTGCTACCAAGACTGGATATCATATGCATAGATTTATAGTTAGTGCAGCGATTGATGCTTATTCAAAATGTGGAGACATTAGAAGTGCAAGGATGGCCTTTGATCAGTCATCTGGCTTCAAAGACGTGGTTGTCTATAATTCCATGATCATGTCTTATGCCTACCATGGTCTTTTAACGGAGGCCATGGAAATATTTGAGCAAATGAAGTTGGAAAAGCTATGTCCTAGCCAAGCTACTTTTGTTGCAGTAATATCTGCTTGTAATCATAGAGGTTTTCTTGATTTAGGTTGTGATTTGTTCCAGTCAATGAGCTCTGATTTTGGGATAGAGCCATCACCAGATATTTATGGCTGCGTGGTTGATATGCTGTCACGAAATGGTTCTCTTGACAAGGCCAAATGTTTGATTGAGGCAATGCCTTGTACTCCTGGGCTTAGTGTTTGGAGATCTTTGATGAATGGTTGCAGGATACATGGTAACAGAGAGTTGGGTGAATGGGCTTCCAAGGAGCTTTTTCAGTTAGCTCCTGAGGATGATGCTGGCTATGTACTACTGTCAAAGGTTTATTCTGAATCAGGTAGTTGGGAAAATGTTGCTAAGCTGCAACAGTATATGATGGAAAGACATCTTTTTAAGCAACCTGGACACAGCTATATTCAGATAGACTAGCACATGATGTATTTCAGGTAAAGAAGCACCAAATCTGATGGGCTATGACTATGAGCATGATGACGGGCATCTCTTATTTTGTAAACTCATTCTCTGGAGTCGCAGCTTTCATCATGCATATACCAGGTAATCCTTTAATTTCTTCTCCTTCTCTCTCCAAAACCCCAGCCTGCACCCCTTCATTTTTTTAATCCAGGAATTTGTTATTGTTGGTCCTTTGAATTGTTAATTCTGAATGGATAGGTTACGTTATGCAGTCTCCAGGCAACTAAATTAGTTAAAAATCACCATGACATAGGTTGACCATATATAGAACTGCATAGTGTTAGCAATTATTTGCTGATGATCTGCTGCATTGTCATATTAATGCTCTGATACCAAATTATGATGTCCCAAGAACGACATGAATAATTCGTTTCATAATCCAAGAATTGAAAATTATGAAACTTGTAAAGATTAAATATTTATTATATATATATATATATATATTTCTATTATTATCGAAAATGAATAAACGAAAGAATATGGATGGCGTTAGTTACGGATATGACACAGTGTGGCCAACTTGAAAAATGCTAACCTTAATCAATATGACTCATGATCTAGTTTTAGTAGTGTGTTTGCCACGATTGAACAATTGATTGTTTATGATATGCCTAAAATGCTTTGATATTAAGAAGATATTGTAAGGACGCTCTGATACCAAGATGATACGGGTGAGAATCCATATACTAGTTGTTCTCAAGGTTTCTCTTAGTAGATCTCTCGCACAAGTGTTTATGTTTTTATATTTTAGGTTTTAATAAGAAACTAAAATAAAAAGAGATACGAACAATTCTTTTCTACGATGTTACACACCAAGAAAAAATCGAACTAGTCGTTTAACCAATCAATATGATACACGATTGATAAAACAACGCAAGAACTCTCACTCAATCACAAGATCAAAATAAAGAGCATAAAATAGAGAAGAACTCTCAATTTATATTCAAGAACTTAAGTCAATTTCAAGATCTCAAGTTCCTGACATAACTGGGACTACTAATAGTGGTCCAAACTCTAATAAAATACCTATAAAATGACTAAATTACCCTTAAGAATAATTCTAACAAAATACTTAATTAAAATATGAAATTCGGTAAAACCAGAATGAAAGCTATCATGTTGTCAGAGCAAAGTGAGAAATGAGATTGTGATAGAATAATGGGCATGGTTATTGCATTATTCCCGTTGGATGAGGGTATACAAGCTAGTCAAACTTTGGTTTCAGACTTTTCATGTTGACGATTTGATATGTGAACAAAGGAAATGAATGTTATTCTATTTGAAGAACAATTAAAATAATTATTAAAAATATAAGTGGGTCGCAGAAAATCGTAATGCTTAGAAAACTCTGGATAGAAGCTTGGTGTTCAAAGAAAGAGAGATCTGTAAACAAATTAGTATTATTATTATCATGAAGAAAATTTAGAAGATTGGTGTGGTCTTTCTTAGTGACTAGAAAAGTATTACAACAATCAAGATTTGATAGGAAAAACAAACCTTACCAGCATGCACATCTCAAGTCAATACTAGAATAAATTATACCAAAATATTTGCTCTATAAATTAAGAAATTCAGGATAATATTGTTCAATAGAGAGATTGCCTTGACTGTGGTTACTAATGTCAAGTCTCAAGTTCAAGCTGAAACTTCTTGCGGTATTATCTTGATGACATATGCACCTCATATAATCCCATATTTTTTTTCTGTACCAAAAAAGTGTAAATCATTCACCATATGAGCTTCAAAAAATGCTACCCTTTCGGAAACATTCTAAACTGAATTTCTCATGCTACATGATTCTTCCCAGTAAATTTGATAGCCAGGTTTTCTGTAGGTGTTCTTTCAAAAGAGTTTTCTGTGGACATTCTTTCAAGAATTCAAGAGCAAAAACTAGATTGAAAGGTTGTCAACCACAATATGGATGATGCAAAGGAATATCTTGAAATGAAATAGTTGATTAGATTAATCAATAAAAAAATCAACTAGAAAACTTTAAAAGCCAGAATTCAAAGAATATATGCCTGTTAATTACAAATATTCTAATATAGGTGACAATATATATATATATATATATACACACACAGCTAATACCAATAATTATGGTAGAATAAATCTCATAATTTCAGTCACAATCTCTGTAAGCCATAATCTCTGCCATTGATAAACTTCAAAATCAAACCCAAGAAGCTCGCTGGTCCATTGCGGTTCTGGACATGTTATCACTCCCTGCTGCAACAAAAATTAAAACTATAATGGTTAGTTCTCACTCTAAATTTTGTAATCCATAGATAAGCACTCCAGTTGTCTAACAACCTAGGTTAGTGATCCTTCTCATAGGCCAGAAGGTTGAGATGTCGTCGAGAAAGGGTAGACTAAAGGACATGAATTGGTTTTGCTGTTGTAACACTGCCCCCACTCCAAAATCCGACGCATCACACTCGACAAAGAAAGTTCGTGCGATGTTGAGCAGTGCGAGAATTGGAGCTTTAGTCATTGTGTCTCTATGAACCCTCTCAATGCTTTTATGGTACTGGTTTACGCCAATTCAACATGGCCTTCACTTTTGTAGGTTGGCTTCCATTCCCTTTTCTGAGATTAAGAGGATTAGATATGAAACTTGTGTTTGGCCAAATGCATACTTGGATTGGTTAAGGAAAGGTTAATCTTTTAGAGGAAGCATAAATGTGTTGCACAAATGTTGCAAATATTCCTCCTGCAGTTTGTTATAAATTGATGTTTTATCAAAAAAGCACTAAGACAAGTTTTCTTGAATACCCCTTGAACAGCTCATTATGAGTGCATCAAAGGCTAAAGGAGTGTTTGTGAGACCAAATGGCATCACAGGAAACTCAGAGTGACTATGGTATGTATGAAAAGCCATCTTTTCTTTGTTGGATGGATTGATTTGCACTTGCAATATCCTGGGCACAAGTCCAGTTTGGAGAAGTAGCAAGCACCATATAGTTCTTCAAGTAACTCCTCTTGATTGGAGTTGGAAATTTGTCTTTGATTGTGTTGTTTGAGGGCCTGATAATTAATATGGATTGTTATGTCTGATCAGATTTCTTCATAAGATCACAGATGAGAATGGGGATTGAATGGCGCAAATAATTCCTTTTGTAAGGTCTCATCACATGGTTTCTCAACGTTGTACTTTTGATTGTGAGGACAGTGATAGGATCTCATAACAATGGGTTGAGTTCTCGGTTGAAGCCAAACAGAATGACCACAATATCGTTTGGGAGGGATTCCTTTTTGAAGTTTGAATGTCTTCAAATTCAGCCAATAACACCCTAAGATCCTTTTGCTTTCCCACTTTATAATTGCTGTGGTTTTTGCAGAGGCATGATAGGGTCTTGTATTCCTTTCAAAACCATCTCAACTCCTTTGTACACGAAGCTCATCTTCATTGCCACAAAATTGACATGACCTATGGGTTTCGACCAATTCATGCTCAAATGACTCCAATCCCACACAAATGCAGGGTGCACAGGTCCAGTTAAGGATCTTCTTTTCTAACCTTAAAAAAGTCAGCCCACAGACTCCTCTACTTCATACTTTCACACCCTTTGCTACCATTTTGTGCAGGTGCTTCCACTGAGATCCCATGTGGAAACTTCACTTGTATCAGCATGTCTGTGACTACTACTAAGTTAGCACCAAGATTGGAGTTTCCTTGATATACCTTTAAATTCTCATAGTTGTGGCCAACCCATCCCGATGGTTGCATCTAATGAAGCTTCTAAGTTCCCCTTTGGCCCCCACTTCCTTTGAATTTTAAGCATGTATGTCATCATCTTCTTGCTCTTTCAAACACTAGCCAAAATGGCTCCTTACATCTGTGTCCCATTGTGAATTGTTCATCACAATTGATGCTTCCTTGTTCTTTCTTCCATTTCAGCTCTGTTTAGTTTGTAGTTGGGTTGTTGAAGTAGTGGAGTTTTTTTTTTAATTTGAGCTTGTTTAAGATGATGTGATTATTAAAATTTGGGTGCTATGCGAACTGGGGAAAAGTTCAATGACCTATCTTTGGGAATTTGTGCTTGTTGTGAAAATATGATGAAAAATGGATTTATATATAATCAGAAGTCGGTAATGCACAAATCAGAAATAAGTTGAGAAGTGGAGACAATGTCACTTGATAAACTAAGAGTTGAGCCTGCAGATGTTTTGGCTAGAAGATACAGGAATATGGACATCAATTTGTTGCATGATCCATTTAGAATTAATTTTTGGGCTTGTTATAGGGAGAATCCGACAAAATCTTTTTAGGGCTTGATTGAAGAGAGAACTTGACTATTTATTAAGAATATTGGAGAAATATAGACTTGGCATTTTTTTTTTCCTGCCCAAATAAACATGTGTCTTCAGCCACACACACACATACACACACACATATTTACGAGTGTCATTAATAGTTATCTAAGTGACAACTACTGCCCATGTTCTACTATATTTCTAGCACAGCACAATCTAAATCTGCCTAGTGTATTATTTATATGGAAACAACACCCCAACATGTACGATACAAATAAATGAAAACCACAACATGAATACCAGGCTTATGAAACAAAAACAACCACCTTATCTAACCGCCTCTCTTCTTCCTTTAGCTATAAACAACGTGGAAAACAGGTAATGACAAAATATTAGGTTAGTAGCACAACCATTTAATTTTAATATGGTATCAAAGCAAAGCAAGAGATCAAGTTTCGAATCTTTGCGTACTTGTTATAATTCTATTAAAATTAAGTTATCCACTTGATGGGCATTAAAAAAAAAAAAAAAAGTCAAAAGTCCGGCCAACAAGTAAAGGATAGTGTTATGTAATAAATATAACAGTTTATACCATATTTACAAGTTTAAGTTATTAGTTTAGATGATTGTAGTTTTACCCTTAACATGTATGGACTATTATATTTATTATATAACACTCTCTCTCATTTTTTGGCCGAGACCTTAACTAAAGCCCATCAAGTGCACAATTTTAATTTCATGGTATTATGAGTGTTCATGGATTCAAACTTATGACCTGTTCTGATATCATGTTAGGGGTAGTACTACTTAGTTTTTAAATTAGATGGTTGTGGTGGTACCTTAACATATTATCAGAGTAGGAAGTCATAAGCTCGAATCCTTGTGCATCCATAACTCGATTAAATTAAAATTGTGCATTTGATGAGCCTTTAGTCAAACCAAAGTCCCACCCACAAGTGAACAATTTTAATTTAATGGAATAGTAATGAGCGAGCAGGGTTTTGAACCTTTGACCTCTAGCTTTGATTCTATGTTCAAATTAGTACCACAACCATTCGACCTAAAAGCTTAAGCTTTTAGATTAGATGGTTGTGGTGCTATCCTTCATATTGTATCAAATTAAGATGTTATAAGTTTGAATTTTTGTGCACTCATGACCATCTTAAATTAAAATTGTACACTTGATGGCCTTAGTTAAAGTCTTGGCCCACAAGTGAGGTAAAGTTATATAATAAATATGATAGCCCATCTGTTAAGGTAGTATCACGACCATACAATCTAAAAGTTTAAGCTTATAGATATAATGTAAGCTATTATATTTGTTATATAACACTTCTTTTCATTTATGGATTGGACTTTGACTCATCATGCTAATAATGCAAAGGTCGCAGGTTTGTGATTTTCATGAGCCACCATCACAGGTTGGATCTTTCATGGGCCATGAGGTATATTAACTCTGATGCCATGTCAAGGTTAGCTTAATTCCAGCAGCATCTAAATTAATGGCTCAAGCGGTTGGAATCAACCTTGATGAGTCATGGCGATAACCAAGCTCACCACGAATAGTGAGCATAGAGATGTATTGCGGATCAATGTTCGCAACAATTCTTAACTGATCACGAAAGCATAGTTAGGCGTCATGCTTTGCTCCAGTAACTTGACTTCCAGTGTTAGCCCTAACAGCAACGACAGTTTGTCGATTAGTCTCCTCCGTAGCAGTAATGGAGCTTTCACTAGCATCGCGTGTCGCTTATATAGCCTTTTCTCTCGTTCTGTCATGCTATGTAGTTACCGCATGGTGAAGTTTATCATCAAGTTAGTATAAAGAAAAGGATTGCATTATTGAATTCTTCGTGATGTAATTTCTTTCTCTAAACTTCCATTGCACATCTTTTTGATGTTGTTATCAGGTTGGTTTTCTTTATGCTGACTTGATGATAAACTTACATTATGCGTTGACTATATAGCATGACAGAATGAGAGACGAGGCTATATAAGCAATGACGCATGCTAGTGGAAGCTCCATTGCTACTGCGGAGGAAGGTGATTGGCAAGCTATCATTGTTGTTGAGGTTGACACTGGTAGTTAAGTTACTGGTGCACAACGTGACATTAAATTGTGCTTCGTGCTCAGTTAAGAATTGTTTAGAGATCGATCCACAATATATCTCTATGCTCACTATTCGTGGTGAGCTTGGGTTGTCGTGACTTATCAAGGTTGATTTAAGCTGCTCGAGTCATTAATTTAGATTTGCTGAAATTACGCTAACCTAAACATCAGGGGAGCTTTCATGGGCCATGAGGCATATAAGCTCTGATATTATGTTAAGGTTAGCTTGTTTGAACCCTTGATGTCTCCCTTGTATGTCAATAACTTATTCATATAGACTATTGGTCTATGCCTCTGATACCATGTTACTGTTAGTACCACAATCATCTAATCTAAAAGTTAAGCTTGTACATATGGTATATGCTATTATATTTATTACTTAATACTCCCCCTTGTGGCTGGATTTTGATTTTTGATTAATACATATAAAATGAATAACTTAATTTAAAAGGGTTATAACGAGTGCGTAGGGGTTCGAATTCACGACCTCCTACTCTGATACCATGTTAAAATTAGTATCATAACAATCTAATCTAAAAGCTTAGTTGTGGCACTAACTAAATTTTTAGATCAGATGGTTGTGACACTAGCTTTAATATAACATTAAAGAAGGAGGTAGTGAATTCGAACCCCTGCACACTTATTATAACCCTTTTAAAATTAAGTTGTCCACTTAATGGACATTGATAAAAAATCAAAATCCGACCTACAAGTGAGGGAGAGTGTTAAATAATAAAAATAATAGCCCACACTGTATTTATAAGCTTAAACTTTTAAATTAGATGGCTGTGGTGCTATCCTCAACACAAAATTACAGAAAAAAAGGGTAGGGCTAACTTAGAAGATATGGGTGGAAACTTTCAAATCCTTTTCTAACTTGACTGTAAATAATTATATTAGACCTTTAACTTGATTGTGAGTAATTGTATTAGCCTACAGCAGCCTAGTGGAAATTTTCTTTCAGTGTAGTTCATTCTTCTTACATTTTGTGGAGTCATCCTATGCGATTATGTTTTCTCGTTGAGGAGATTTCTGCTTTGAATAAAGCTCTGCTAAAAGATTTTACTGATAAAAAATATTTCTAGTGAGGAAAAGAAATGAAGTTAGGAAATCCCTCCCACTATATCCAGTCTAATGTCTGGCATGTGAGACCAAAAATGGTTAAGGATGTTACAAGTTTGATGGATGTTAATTGCTATCTTTAACATCCGGAGCATAGCAAACTGAAGCCTCTAACATCTAGAGTCTTAAAAACTGAAGCTTGGCAATAAAGAATACATCCAAACCTTGATGTGCCGTCTCTCTCTGTCTGAGTCATTTCTGCCTCTTGATTCGACATTCTGCACATGTTAAGCATGATCAGAGGGTTAAAAAAGTTACAAGCTCAACATCATTAGTAACTGAATTAAGCTATCAATAAATTGTTCCAGTTCTTCATTTTGCCAAGGGTAATGGACTGGTTCAAATTGCATATGTTCAGTTGTTTTATACATGACTTGTCTTTCTATTATCTTTTATGCTTTCAATATGTCCATGCATCATTATCTTAATTCTGGATCTTTGCAAGAATAGCATGAGAGAGAAGCATCTATGAGCTTATGAAGATACGACAAAGAAGAAATGCAACAACTGATCCCAGCTTCTAAGGCTTCATCGGGCAGAATTTGTTATGCTAAGTGGTGCACGTGAAGTATTGTTCGTATGGCTAGATGCACCCTTTTTAGTATGTCTGACGGATGATGTTAGAGAAAAGTTGGGAAGCCAAAAAAGATGGGTTCCTTCACTGCTATGGTAATTCCCTTGTCTTAGCTTTTATGTTATGGCAGTCAAAGAAAGAGAGGAGAGGGGGTCGGTGGGGAATGCGAAATTTAGTACCTCAACTTTGCATAAGAATCTAATTTAGTACCTGAATTTTGCAATAATCAGCTTAATATCCAATCAAAATTTTCAGGTTATTTTTACTAAATTACTAATACCATTTGCATCGTTTTTCTAATGAGGAAGAAGCAACCTATTAATGTTAAACGGTGCTAGGAGAATTAGTTGAAATTCAGTACTATACTGTTTTTTCCAAATTAGCAAATATAGAAGATAGTAAAAATAATCATAGCAATTTTAATTGGGTATTAAATTGACCGCGTCAAAGATCAGATACCAAATTGAATTTTTAAGTAAAGTTCAGGTGATAAATTTGATAGTTATCCAAAAAAGGGCTATGAATTAGTGAATTTACCATGTAGAAAAAGCAAGTTTGCAATTTGTTATGGATATATTAATGTAACTTAATGGTTGTTGAAAGTATAATCTTTTGGTCCTGCTAATGAAATTAATATAATGGTTTAAGAAGGAAGAAGCATCACTGTGAAGGCCTTTTAGACTAGGGAGGACTGCAGGAGCTAATTTTGTCCCTTGTTTCTCTTCAGCGCTCAGATAATATAGTAGAACGCTCAAATACCCAAGAGCAACAACCTTTATTAAAATTTGCCTATGGCTTTTGATATGAGTAACGTCATTGAAAAAGGTCATGAGGCCACGATTTCTGCAGGAGTGGACCATGCAAACCAGTTTTTCTTCTCAATTGCGTGGCCATTATCATACAGGAGGATGAAGAGTTGGCATGGATGTGAAGGTTGATAGTTATATTGCTGCAGAAAGCCAAAAATTGATTTCTGGGCATATCTTGTAATGTTTGCTGTATTTTAATATTGTCAAATATTACTATTGTAATTGGAAAAAAAAAAAAAGTTTGTGGTAATTAGTGGCAGGAGGTAATGGCACTAAACCATATTCAATACGGTAATTAGCTAACCGAGGAAATATCATTGAAAATTAGGATATCTATTTTCCACTATTTTTTTTTTTTTTTAATTATTATCATCAAGTGACTGCTACTACTATCATCTTCTTCCATTAGCTCCTGTTCTTAAGCTCTATTAGTTGGTGTGAACGTTTCAGATATTGTAATATGACTTATGTGTTTACTGACGATGAACACTTGATGTTAACAAATACCATTAAAGAAAGTTCAAGGATCGTTTTCATTTCTTTTTAAAGAAATTCATCTAGAATTGTCTTATTTTCTTAGTTTATCCATCAATGTGTGATCAACATATTGAGAGTTACCTACTTTTACTTAATTAAGTCATCACTAAAGGAGCATTGTCGTAAAATATCCCAACTTTTTATCATTTGTAACTTTTTATAAATAATACTTTTAGCCATTTCTCATACTGTCAGCTAGATAATATGTTATTAGTATGATTTTCTTTTAATAATATATCGAAAAATGTTATTAATTGAGAAAAGGATAGCGAGGAAGGAGTTGCGTCATATCAAGATCCGAGAACCTCATCCCAATCTTAGAGGTTTTTGTTGCGTCATATCAAGAACCCGAGAACCTCATCCAATCTTAGAGGTTTTTCTTTCTACTTTTTTTTTTTTTTTTTTTTCCTGAAATTGCACATGCAATGAATGTCTAATTTTGAATACTTTTGTCATCTGCACCTCGTGGTTAGTATTTTTTCATTACTTTTTGACTATTTATAAAGATTAATATTTGTCACTTGGTCTCTTTTGCCTTTTGGTCAGTAATGATTTTTATATCCGATCATGAGTTCAGGAGATGAGTTACTTTTGTAATGAATAGCAAGAGTTACAACCCTCATACAAACTAATAAAAAATAATATAGTTCTAGGTAGGGCTGTGCAAAAAAACCGATTCAACTGTGAATCGGATCGAATTGAACCAAAATTTCGATTCTTTTTTTAAACAGTTCAGTTCGCTGCTCGGTTCGATGAAGAGCAAGCGGTTCGCAGTTCGGTTCGGGACCATGAACCGAACCGTATGGTTCGAATTGAACCTAACCGTTTTATATATTAAAAAAATTAAATATTATTTTTACTTTTAATTGTTTTATAAATGATACATATCTAAGTCACAAATCTTAAAAGCAATTAATTTTAAAAAACATTAATTGTTTTTAAGATTTGTGACTTAGATATGTATAATTCATTAGAATAAAATTAGATTTTTCATAATATGTTTTAATTGTTATATTGTCTACAAATAAGATAAATTTTAGATTTTAGCCTCTAGTATTTTAACTCCTATATTTTTTTATATTTGTCTTACTAATTAATCTAATTTATTATTTAGTTACTTATTGATTTATATAATTAATAATATGTAATTAAAAGCATACAACGAATTAAATTTTATGTCTTATATTGGGATAAAATCTAGTATACCATTATAGTTTAAGATATTTTCAAAAAAATGAGATTAGTCACAATTATAATTTTATAATGAATGAAATCTTTTCTTTCTATAAGTTTTATGTGTTTATTTGGTAAGTAATTAATTTAAAATATTATTGTTTATATTTACATTAGTGATAAAAAATATGTAATGGAATTTTTTCGATAAAATATATTTTTTATTTTATGACTAAAAACGGTTCGAACCGTAAATCAAACCGTATCGAACTTTTTTTTGTTAAAAAAAAATTACGAACCAAACTGTATAGTTAGGCTTGAATTTAAAATAAAAACTGAACTATAAAATATGGTGCGGTTCGGTTCGATTTGTCATACTGTGCACACCCCTAGTTCTAAGTATTTATAAAGAGTTGTGATTCCCTAAATTACATAGTACTTTATATATTTATATACTAATATAGTTAGACGAGAAATGCTTATATAAACAGATAATCTAAACTATATTGTAGTAATTAAGATTTCCTGGTGGTATGAGCAGAATGTTTTGTTTCTTTGTTTCTTTCTTCTTCTTCACTTTGCATTTAGTTCATCACGAGATCAGCCACAATATTTCCTTCTTTCTGTACCACGGACACGGATAGGCTCCATCGTTCAATCGACAATAGTTTTTTCGAGTTAATTTTATTGATGGTACCTAAACTTTTTTTATATGATTGTTTTGTATTTAAAGAAATTTCAACCTACAAGAATACATAAACTTTTTAAACTTTGCATTAATGATTATTTTAGTAGAAATTCGGTCCAAAATGCACTAACTTGCTGACATAGTAGGGTATTGATATTAAAAAATTAACTTTTTAAACTATCCACGTATTTGCACATAGAGTGATTGCATTAATCTGATCTGAGAAGCCTAAGCCACCTTCGTGGGTTAAATTTCCTTTGATCTTCTTTTCTATCTTTTCCTGTTATTTATGTTATAATTGCTTCATTTTAATTTTGCTTCTAAGTGTCCCTTTAGAAAAAATAATAAAGTAATATATGTTGATTTTATTTTGCCCTAGTAATATATGTTGATTGCTAATTCATTTTTGTAGGCCTCATAAGGATATGTAGATGTTGGTTTCTTGCTGATGGTAGTCATGCATGCGTCGCATGGATCTTGTGCTTGGCACGTGACTTCGGAGTGCTACTAAGGAGATGATGCTTGATGACGGGATGATTTGGAGAGAATGATATGGAGGAGGAACAGACAGTCTTAATATCTTGAATGCACGAGTAATAGGTAAGAGAGCTTGAGTAGATCTTGTGCGTCAACCTTACAATTCTTGAGCAATTGAGATAAAAATCGCTTGAGTTACATTGTTTGATCTTTCTGAGCAAAGCCTCCTTTATAAAATATTGTTTGTCTTCACTCTTCAAAAGTTGGAAATGAGTACGAGTGACTGAGTATTTATAGGCACTTGGTATGGATGACGACCGTCAAATTACCTCAGTGATTGACGAATGAGATTGAGTAAACTCAATTCACGGTTATCTTGAAAGAGCCCCTCATGTGCCAAGGCCAATAGCCATCTCTCTATGCATGAGCCTGCCTGAGAAAGGTTGGATGTGGTGGACCGATCCAATGATCCTTGTTCCGAGCCTACCGAGCCTACCAAGCCAAATCTCTCTAAGCCATCTTAATAACTGATCCAAACTCATTAGACTTTGTCACCTAGTTTGCGAGTCAAGCTCAAATAAATATAAATAATAATATTTATATTTTAAAGCCCCATTATAGGATATATATTAGTTAGATTAGGTCAATGGTGTAGAACATGGTTTTGTTCATTAATGTATTATGAGATATGAGATTAGGTACCACCAACAAAGCCCTTCTAGTAATAGTCTTCCCCACCCCCCTTCCCCCCAAAATTAACAATTTAGGTGGGATGGATTTGCTTTTCTTAAATGGCTAGAAGAAGAAGAAGAAGAAGAAGAAGAAGAAAGAGAACAAAAAAATAAAAAGGAAAAAAAAAACACAAATATGCTAAATTGGAAATTTAAAATATTAATTTTTGATATGGATACTTTGCCATGTTAGCAAGGTGTAGAATTGTTGGTCGGATTCCGGCCAAAATGACCATCAGTGCAAAGTTAAAAAGTTTAGGTATTTTTGTGAGCCAATTTTTGTTTTTTTAGTGTACAAAACTAATATATCGAGAAAGTTCAGGTACTGTCAATGAATTTAACTCGAGTTTTTTCCCATTCAACATAATTAATATTCATAATCCTCATTTGACAGCATTTATCAAATTTAACCATAGTAGCTACAATCAAGGTCTTCATTCTTAAAACAGACCCCACAATTCAAGTGATAATATGCCAGCTTTCCCTCCCTCTTTTCTATGAACCCTATGATACACTGGCCTTGATGATCTCTTGATGCTCTTCTTATGGAACCTCTATCATAATTTGAATCGATACAGCCATCATTATTTACTTTAATTTAACATTCAGTTGATGGTTCCCACAATTTTAACCATCATTATAATGTAAAGAATTGTTCTTCTTTTTGTTGTATACCCAAAATTCATTTCTTTATCAATTATCATAGATTTAAGTTCTAATACCTTTTGTTAGACAATACATTATGGCTATTGACCCATATAGATCTTATGACAAAAGAGATTAATATTCCCTAAGGTGGTCTTATTTGATATGGATCCCACTTTCTCTAATGACAACTTAGTTTGATTGTTTAGTTTGATCCAATTAAATAAACTATTATGAATTGTGAATCCATTCCAATGTGAATTTAGGTTTCTCCATATTAGTTTGATTTAGGGGCAATCCCTTGATGCATATTCCACATTCTCAAAAAGGGATTGAAATCTTGGACATATGGACTTTAGGTCTTTAGATTAGTGGCTACTGGCTATTCATTCCTACAAGCTATCCAAATGGATAATTTCGTTTTTTTGTTGTGTTGGGGGAGGGGGAGGAGGACATCTACCTCCAATCACATCTCTTCTCTATTCAATTGCGTATATGCTTCTTGTATAAATTTATTTTCCTTTTGGAACTAAGACAAATTAATGAGTCTTCCTTTCCTATCACGAGACAACATGGCCGTTTCTTTACAAATAATAGTAGAGAGTTCAAGACCAAGTCTTTCAATATTTTATGTTGCTAGATATTTTTTACTTTAATAGTTTCGCGAAATATTTAAAAGGAACTTGTTGGTCCCGAAAAGATAACCGAGAGGGGGGGGTGGAAATTGGTTATAAAAACTTGTTTAAAAAATAATTTCAAATAAAAATCCACACCACTTGATTATACTATAAAATGGCTTTAAATCTTTCTTGTAAATGTGAAAATCACAAATGAACACTTAAAAACAACACAACAGATCAAAACACAATGCTGAAGCACTCGAAAAATAAGTTTGAGTTCTAAATGTTTTCTCCTTGGAACTTTCTGAAATACCCTCTGATTAACCCTCTGACTCAAGAACAATAACTACACTACTCTCTGCTTCACTTTCTGACTCAAGACACATGCAGCAAGTGAAATTAAATTTGCACGAAAATAAAAAGAGATGAGAAGAGATAGCAAATTCGATATATAGAGGTTCCGCCTTGAGCGTCAATCCTCTCTTCCAGCTCCAAGCCAGGGTCATCGGTAATCCACACCGATTTTGTTCCACTAATCCAATTAATGAAAATCGTTACAAGAAGTTCACAATTCACTCAGCTTGATTCTCTCAAACAATCAAACTACTGAGCCTACTTGCAACTCACAATCACTCAAACAATAAGTAATTCAAAATCTAAGGAAAACAGTAACAATCATCTACAGTGTTGCAACGAAGAAGATGAACAGTAACAAATACACAATTTCGCTCTTTTGAACTCTTTTTCTTTTTCAAGATGTTATCCTCTATGTATGTTGTTATTTCTGTCTTGAAGCTCCTGGATTTTATTTGTTTCCTTTAACGTTCGAATTTGAATTTTCCAGATAAGCCTCAATTTCAAATTTTCGAGAAAGACGATATGATAAGCTCTGTTTCCATGTTTTTCGTTTGACAAATTCCTTTCAAGTTTATCTTCATAATCTGCCTTGCTTTTGAAATTAGAACATCTGATAAACTTCCATAAGATTGGGATAACCTCAAATCACTATAATCCTGCATAAAATTCTCAAACAAAAGAAATTCGAATCACTTTTCCGTTGAACTCGTCTGTCACTGTTCATGCTTCATCTTCTTTTATTACCGCTTAATCTGATTTCAGACAAGCTCTATAATTCCTCGCTCGTGTCTTATACTTTATTTATGTAATATATTTCCTTCATTTTCTCTTATGCAATTTGTCCATAATATTAAAAAAAAAAAAAACTTAAATTGTCATGATTATATTTAAATCCGTAAAAAGAAAACCCTGTGGATATTGAACCAACTTATGTGGAATAGATTGAATATATTTCCCAAATATATCCAATCATTGGAGCTAGGTCTTCAATGGATTGATTAAAACTTGTTTTTCTTCATAAAAGGTTATATCACACTTTCTGACTTTTGCTTCTGATATACCTTCTGCAGGTTATATTGTACCTTCTGACTTTGCTTCTGATATATCTTCTGTCTTGGTTTAAGAACTTGTTTATAATCAATGTTCCTTCTGCCTAACTTTCTGAGTATCCTTCTGAGTTTTGTAAAGAATTACTTTCTAATTTGCTTGATAAATTTTCTGACAACACAACTCACAACAAATGTTATTTCACTCTTTTTGTTATCATCAAAATCCATAAATGAGAGAAAACCAACAGAACTTGAACATATTCTTGAACTATATTGTTTTCCATCCAATTACTATCCACACAAGTTTATATTTTCTCAATAATCCAGAACCTTGAACCAGTTTTATATATCCTATCTTAGCTTAATGTAGTTTCCTTCCATCATTGAGACAAGCTTGCCAAGCTATTTTTCTATAACAAATAGATCTATTCTAACAAATATTCTTGTGAATTCCATCAATTTTGGCCATAAATTCATTTGGAATGGAATACCTTTATATGTATGTGTGGGTAGATCTTCAAAGATTAATTTAACCAGTATGGTTCAGCTTGTTGCGCTATGAGCTTATGCTTCCTTTATATGAGCTTGCTTTGCAACTCATCAAACAAATCTCAAAGTGTTTGCTTTCTAACTTCTAGCTTAGTTTTCTTTAGGAAATCTTTAATATTTTCTAAAAGATCTGGTTCCTTTAATGGGTAAAATGTAAAAAATATCTTATGGAACCCCTATGTTGGTTTTTTCAAAAAATAAAATAGATGATTTTGTTGCATTATTGTTCAAGCCTAACACTCTCCAAGATGTTCTGTGGTTTAAAAAATTGACATTTCATGTTCTATAGAGGCTTAGCAATGGAATTCATATCATCTTGAAAAAATATAAGTGAAATTGAAACATGATGCACTTTATCTCGTTTTATTTTATTTTATTTTTTTCCTATTCAAACTCTTAGAGACCTCCACACATAGGGGTTTTGATATTTGGTCGTTTTTATTTAATGCTTTGAAAGAATAAGGAAATAGATGACACCAATGACAAACGTGATGAAAAATTTATTGACGCGAACTACATTAGACATTAGATGATATGAAGGCACAAATAATCTCCACTTTGCCATAATTTGAGTAGATTCATAAGAGCTAGAGTTTTGCTCTCAAATGGAAATATGGGAAATATGTCATTTAAATGATAATTATGAAATACAATGAAATGACTTAAATATATAAAAAAAACTTGAAAATACTAAACATGTTTAGGTGCATAGTTGATAAACATTCCTGTGCTTTGAGGTTGTGCTTTCCTTGAAAAGAAACAATAGATATTTTCAATGTAATCCTTTGAATTCTCAAATTATGGGGTATATGGTTAAGGTGCACACTTGTACTCTTGCTCTTGCACCTTTTGGGATGAGTCTTCTAAATCATTTCCTTACATGAATAGGATAGACTCATGCTTTGTACTCGTGCTTTTCTCAAATAACACTTTTTTTGTGCATTTTTAACTATTTAGGTTGCTACTGAGCTTCTGAAACCTATTTCTTGCTATTCTACTACCTCTTACAAGCTGTCTATTCATATCAAAATTGAAGATATCAATACAATTGTTAGTACAATTCACAATCATACTCAATCCTACATTCTCGATATGCTCAAAGTAACCATAAATGAAGCACATTTTATCTATAGCTAGATTGTTAACAAGAATCCTTTGAACCAACCTTTGTAATCCCTTAGTCCATGCTCTAATAATTAGACTAGAAAGTTGATTTGTATTACATATGTGACATTCGAATGGTAGTAGGAATGACACTTAGATGAAAGGAGAAATTAAGGTTCGAAATGGTTTTGAACCTACCATATAGATGGTAACCCAAGAGCTGATTGAACAGAAGTAGTATTGAGCAATCTACACATTCTAAAGATTTTTGAGTGTTAGACATCCTCAAATACCATGCAAATGCCATTAAGAACCATTCAAATCATAGCGTAAGATGGTTTTTTGACAATAGTAGAAATTAGCTATTAAGAGCTCATTTGAGCATTAACTAGAAGGAATGGTGGGTGCAACATGAATTTTAGACCACAATATTATGAATACCCCACCAATCCAACCTAATAATGTTAGATGAGCTCTCTCTTGTATCATATCACCTTGTTTTCTAGTTCATCATCTCTTTTGCATTTGTACTCTTGAATTGAAAAATTTTTTATACCTTAAGTGTGGGGCATGGCGCCTAGTGTTCTTCATTTGCAATTTTTTGAGAGGGTGCTTTATACTTATATTTAGTGTGTGTAAAAACATTAAAAAGGATTATTGAGCCATTGGAATATTAATTACATGTTTGTGAAGACTTTGAGGGAGAGTTCAAATTCTATGTCAAAATGATGCTTGATTTTTACTAACCTTCTCTTTATTATTTTTTTCTTGCGCATTATTTGTGTTTGTTTATTTATTTATTAATTTTTTCTTTTTTTGTTAAACATGATTAAAATTGAAATTTGGAAATAACCATATTAACAAAACTAGATGGTCACGTATCTATAATATGTGAACCTAACATAAAAGAACTCAAATATGAGGTATACTAAAAATATTAACAATAAGAGTTGGAAGCATTTTTAACTTGCACATCTTTATTATTGACTAGAATTCGTTTTGCTTATCTGAAGCATAGAACGTGGCATGTAGAAAAAATGAAGACCGTCGGAGTGAAAAAAAAAAAAAAGGAAAATACCATTTTATAATGTTTAGTTCATTTCAATAACGCTTCTAAGCTTGAGAAAACTTGAGATATGAATTCCTGATCGGATTTTCCAAGCATATCCGATGAATTTTAGGGATAATCACAAATGGTGTTTAAACTTTGGCAAAATAAGCAATTAGATAATTGAATTTTGAGATCATCAATTTAGTACTTGAAAAAACTTGATGGAGGTACTAAGTTTTTTCAGGTACTAAATTGATCAATTTCAAAGGTCAAGTACTAAATTGATCATTCTAAAGTTTAAATACTTAATTATATAATATGTTAAAGTTCAGGCATCATTTGTGTTATGAATCCTAAATTTTATGAAAATTTGGCATGTAATTTAGGTGTTTTCAACATTCTTGTTGAGCATGAAGTTTTGACATAACATTTATCAATATGAAAATACCCTCTTAAAGAAGGTAAATATTGCAAATGATACCTAAATCTTGATAAAATATACAATTAGGTATCTAAATTTCAAAATTAATCAATTTAGTATAATTACATATTTTGCCAAAGTTCATGTACCATTTGCGACTTAACCGCTAAAAAAATAATAGGTAATGGATTAACTAAAATATAATAATAAATTAAAATAGAGAGATAAAACTAATTAGATATACATATATCAAGAATACACTCATATGTAAATAAAGAACTTTTATGGTCTAATCAACGGGATCGTGCAATCTATTAACTAGCCATTAACTTAAATATAATAAGTGATATATAAAGGTACTTTTAAAGGGATCGGAATGAATCTAGATTATTAAATAACTGAAAGGACCATCTTTTTCTATATATATAATGAGTTTTCAGATAGAAAATAAAATAATAATTTAATTCAAAACCTTCCATAACATGGACTCTTGTTTTTTTCTTTTTTTTTTTTTTTTTGTTTTTAATTTAACGATCTCTCCATAAATAAAACCATAAATCGTCTCTTATGATCTACTATAATAAGAAAAATTTCTTCCTATAATAGGAGAGAGCGAGGAGGCTTGGAGACAACTATACCCTCTAGATTCCATAGCCCAGATCCTCTTTATTTCTTAAACATAAAAAGCTAGAATATTATAGAAGGATTATAAGTAAAAAGTAATATCATCAAGAAACTAAACCTAAAGGCAATAAAATTTTTAATAAGCAACATGATCAAATGGTTATCAAAATCATTAGGTAGATATTAGTATCAAACACCTAACTTATAATGGCGTGAATCACAAATTAGAGAATGGTTTATCATTATGATTCATATATGTGGCATTCGACTAATAAACTTGGGTAAACAATGAATTTACGGAAGAAGCGAGATGGAAATCATGAATCAAAGTAAGGGAAAGGTTTATAATGAATTTACGATAGTTTTGGTAAGTAAAAGGTGAGAACTTTGGAGAAAGAGAGATGAAAAAAAAAAAAAAAATGAGCTAGAGGCAATAAGGTTACCCTTTAGGCTTAAGTTGGTTAGCAGGATATTAAGATGATGGAAAGTTTATCAGGTTGGTTGGTAACCTCCATATGTGCCTAAAGTCCGTAATAAGGAGGTCTAATCAAACCATTTGGTGGAAAATCAAGCAAGAAATTGCAAGTTATTGATATGGTGTCTTGTACAATTTAGAAATATATTTAGAGACTATCAAGATTTATTTGTAAGTAAAATCCAGGGACAAAGGCATTGGGAATGTCTGTACTATTATTTTTTGGTAATTTGATGTTCAATATTTGATTTTGGACAAAAAGTAACTGTACTTTTAAACTGATGGCATTTTAGTGCATCAATTATTTCAATATATTGCCAAAAATTAAAAATTGGGTGCAAAATTGGCATTAGTTTAAAGCTTGATACTTTTTTGTTCAAAATCAAATATTGAGCACCCAATTATTAAAAAATTATAGTGCAAGTAGTCCTCATGCCTTTATTCCGTGAAATCTAGCTACATAATCAATTATTATTGTTTTTTATTGATTAATATTAGCCTGGCCTTAATTACTTGCTTGATGTTTTTACTTGAACATAAACAAAATTTGAAAAAACTTTGGAATAGCTATAACTCTAAAGTTTCAAAATATGGACAATTGGAATCCATTTGGTACTTTTAAAATTTGTACTTCTCATGTTTTCTTCATGCTCTAAAAATTGTTTACTAGTAGGACCCATTCCTAAATTTTAAAAACTAACTCTATGGTTTTGTGCGATATTTGGACTCTAGGATCCATTGGATCTAAACTTTTAAAAACTAAACTCTAGGAGTGTCATAGATTTACAAGTTTGAAAAATTAGACTCCAAGTAGCGTTAAGGTCTACACTTTCAAAAAATTGACATCCTAAAGGGAGTACTAGGATTTACACTTTTAAAACTTGACTTTGGGGTTTTGGTTCCAAATGGCTTGTTATAATTATTATTTCTTTCACTAGGATTTATGTTGAATATTGAATTAATAAAAAAATTGGTGTTGTTTTGTGTGGATTATCGGTTGTATTATAACTATTAAGAATTTAAGATTGCATGTAGTATGACATATGTATGTTTAAATGTAGTGATTATAAACTGGATATTATTGCTCAATAGAGTGGACTGGGAGTGATAATTAGTTCAAGAAGAGAATTTTGAATCTTTCTATATTTAGTTTAAATTTAGCATGATTAATGATTTCTAGTTAATTGTTTTGAGGATTTTTGGTACACAAACGATGTATGAATGAAAGGTCAAGATTTTTGTGAATAATTATGGAAATGGTAATGGTGAGTGAGTATGAGTCATTATGGTATGAAATTTATCACGAACTCTATTTTGCAAGGAATATAAGTATATTGTACTAAATTTTGTATCCAAAGCTTACCTTATATAACTTTATACCCACCCTATAACCCTATAGGACCTATAAAGCATAGGCTACTTTGTGGAACATGTAAATTTTTCTTATGAAATCTGGTTTCTTTTTCCATTCTTAAATTTCAAGATTATAATAGTATATATATATTTATGCAATATTAAAAACTACCTCATTTCACTATAAATTACTTTTGGAAAGAAATTTAATAAGTAATTTTTAAATATGATAAGTTCTACGATATCCAAAATTTGTCTACATGTGAAAGTTGAAACACCTTTACATTAAGAGGAAGAGTAACATCATCCACATAGTAACAAGAAGAAGACATGAAATAAAGTGATTACTCAATTCCTCTTACATTTTATAGGCACTTCCATGAAAAAATAGAAAAAAAATGTATCATGAAATTTACACTTTCTTATTTATTAATGTTATTTTATAATTTTTAATTGAGTAGGTACAAAGTATCCTGAAGTTTATACTTCTATCTATTAAAATGCAGATTATTCTAAGTCTTTACAAATCATGAATAACTCATACTTGTAACTTGACTTGTGAGAACATATCATAGGAAATTTATACCTGTACCTTATTTTATGACTTCAATATCTATGTGGACCCTAATTGGTCGAGTAAAATAGCAATGAGTACCTTATTTGATAGGATTGCTTACTTATCCTTTAGGTGATAACTTGTGGCAAAGTTATTGTACTCTTGCTCTCGGGCGTGATATAAGTTAGGTATAGAAAAGGCTGTAACTCATTTAATAGTCATATAAAAACAATATATAACATATTTATATGAAAAATTAATGATATCAATTCATATTCACAACAACTAAATGGGACACCTCAACTATGCATATGCCTAAAATTAAATAAATCGAATATTAAATATGTTAAATATAAAATCTACTATAGGAGTAGAAAAACTTTTAGACTGCATATCCTAACTTATTTGAATTTAACCTTCTTATTTAAAGTAGAGCACTTTTAGGAAAGAAAGAGTTGTTAAAAATTAATGTGTTCTTTTAGCGACTATACAGGGAATGGAGAGGAGAGATTCAAATTTGATCCATCTCATCCGGAAGATTAGTGTTTATCCACTAAACTATAAGAAAATTAACAAAATAGAAAAGAAAAAACTTGCTAGTTTATTATTATTAGCCTTCAACCATTTATGAGTGATTGTAAGGATTCACATATCAAAAGTCAATTTCAAAGAGCTGCTATATTAGGATAAAAAAGAAATTGCTATCTAAGTGTCAATTCCTTATGCTAGTTTGTTATTGTATCGGATCCGTATCAAATCAGTATTGGTTTGGTATAGGTTCAGTCTCGGTATTGGTTCAATATTTCGGTTTGGTCAATTTATGAGTAAAATTATCGGTTTTTTATCGATATCATATTTATATTGATTTGGTATTTGTTTGGTTCAAAAACGATACCAAAACGACTCCAAAACAATGATCCAAGCAAAAATATGTCTCAGTAGTCATTACCTCTTGAGTACATGTATCATTTTCTTCATATCATCCATGCTTTAAAATAAAATCATGCAAAATGTGATATGTGATTTTTCTTATGAAGTATGTCATAGAATATTCTGGATCCACACTATGCTTACACATTACGGTGCTAATTGGAAAAATTCATTGTTCTTGATGACAGCAGAAAGAATAGAAAACGGTCTCTTCCTAGTCTTTTGCCCTTTCCCATCGCCATGTGACTTGAGCTTTATTTGTCAATGTTTCACTCTCATGTTGTCACTAGAATGCCAGATTTCCACAAATAACAAATCCCATGAGGTCGGTCCTTGATATTTCCATGTGAAAGAAAAGGATTCACATTTCTTCGTACGTGACACGATCAATAATAATTTATATAGATAGGAACTAAATGTATATTATTCTCTAAATTTATTATTGTGAGAATGATATGTTTAATATATATTCTAAAAAGGTAAAAAAAAGAAGAAAAAAAGTCAGATATATTTTAAAAGTTCAAGAGTTTATCGGATCTTCCTCTTTAGTTTTAGTATGGATCTACAACTTGCCCTAAATATAGATCGTGATATTATTATTGAATTGATTGGATAAATAATCTAGTATATGCACTCAATTTAGTGACTTTAATGTAATTAAAATATCCATTCTCAAGGTCCTCAAAAAGCACAACCCTCTTTTATGTAGATTTTAGGTGCTGATGAGGTCAAAGACATGTAGCATCTATTGACAGATGTCCTAAAAGAGTGTAATTTTCTATCTAAGTATTAGATATTCAACGAGTTAAAAGGATGTATGTTCATAATTAGCTTTAAAAGTTTAAAGAGAGAAAAAAAAATTATTTGATCCTACTTATTTTATTGATCAAATTTAGATCATTTAAATAATATATTTATTGTTAAGACTTTTGGGTTCAATCAATATGATCGGCCATAATAAAAGTAACAACTTTGCTCATACCATTCACCTTTATACCATTAAAATCTCCCATCATCTAAAGGGGAAGAACAGAATGGTCCATTGCACAATGATTCAACCACCCATACCTACTGATCAACCCCCACATGGAAAAAGGGGGGAAAAAAAAAAAGAGAATATTACCAAATAAAAGTGCCGTCATTTTTATGACGATTTTTCAACTCAAAACCGCGTGCAAAATCATTCTGATTGATTTTGATACTTGAAAAGGAAAAATATACAAAGAAAATATATCTCTATATACATTGATATAACATGTGCTTTGATTTAATACTCAAATACAATAATCCATTTGGAAAAACCTATAATACTTCCAATATACTTAGTGGAAAACCCGAGCATGGATCGCGGGAAGTGTTGGAAGGGTATGTTGATGGTCTCTTCAGTCTTGAAGGTTAATGACTATAATATAATACAATATAATATGACATAATATAATATGATATTCTTTTCCAGCTAAAGGCCAGCATGTTGTTTTCTTTTTGCTTATTTTTCTCCGGAATACTAAAACGTGTCGGGTAAATTAGTCTACTTAGGACAAAAAAAAAAAAAAAAAAAAAAAGGAAATCTGATATATGATGAAATTTTGGCTCGGATGTATTTACAAGGTAATGGAATTACATTAAAAGACACTGATAACTGGATTGAAAACTTGAAAATTTGTTTCGTTTAAGTTTAGCTTGAAATGGTGCTCATTAAATTCAAATTTTATTCGACTAAATTTAATCTTCTAAAAATTTGTGTTGCCTTGAATTATACTTCCAATAGGACGGGAAAGAATTCTGCTCAAATTTAATTCAAGTCCAAAGTTTGACTCAATCTACGTTGAAGATACTAATAAAATACACTCTTTCAAGTCGATCCACATTGAAAAATTATCAAAATAAGTGTGACCCAGCTCATATAATTATGAATTTTTTGGAGATAAATTAATATCTTAAATGAATTTATCATTAAATATTAATTTTTTTTAACTATTCAAAATGTTGATATCTTAAATAAACTTATCTTCAAACATTAGTACCTTTCGATGAAATTTTTTTGAAAATAAAGATGAAGAGATATTACCTGCACAATATTCGGTAGTTATAAGACTGTACCCAACAAATGCAGTATATTATTATCCAAGTCCTAGCTGCTGGAATCTCGAGTGTAGAAGCAAATTTAATTCAAAATTTGAAGATATGTTACCGCAATATTTTACATGATAAAAGTTGAAAAGAATTCATCAATCTTTCATTCGACCGAACACTTTATTCTATTATTTTCATTGTTTTTAAGTTGTTAGTGTAGGGAACACCTGTATCTTTATTCCTCAAATTTTGATTATAATTTTTGTGAGATTGTGAGAGTTGCAAATAGGCTCAATAGAAATAGTTATCAGCTTCCTGTAAGCTAGTGAGACTGAATAGAGAGGAATTGACTTTGAATTTTAAAGTACACACTATTTATAACTTTAATTTAATATAGTGGAAATACCTGTGTGGAATATGGGCTATTTAATGTAGAGCTGGAAGAGATGATTAGCACCCAAGATAGAAGCTTTATAAATTCATTGTGCAATCTCTTCTACTCTCTCTAATTAAATTTTCGTGTATATTATATTGTTTTTGTTTGCTAACTTCATTCGAATTGCAATTGATTATAAATTGTTTTGTCAAGGCATATTGCTAAGTAATCAAAAAGGGATTTTCAATTGTTTTTCAAAAAAGTTTTAATTTTTATGGCAACCAATCAACCCCCTACCCCTTGGGTTACCCATTTGGGGCCAATAGCTTCAAAAGTCGACGACTTTGTGCTATATTATGGAAATTACTAGACTCAAATAGGATGGAAACAAGGTCACCAATAGACCCTTGAAAACGTATTATTGTAGGCACTATAGACCTTAATAAGCAGGAAGATGATAACTAATAGTAAATGAGTCATCAGTATTATCATTGGTATCATGTTGAAAACTGCACTATCATGATCATCGGATTCATTCTCGGTGTTACATTTAAAAGCATAAATTTGGCTTTACATCTATGTAACTTGTTATATTTCCCATCATAGTTATAGCATAATCCTTACTCATGTCTAGCTAGAATCTTTTGAGAAACGAAAATGCATTACAGGTAAAGAATATTGAAGTAGCCGTGTTTGGTGGGGAATTAGATGGAGTAATTATCGGGCAAGGATTAAACAAAGAAGAAGAAGTAGCAAATCGCTTAGAAAATTAAAGTGGGAAAAGGTTTTGGTGTATCGTATGAATTTGAAAAGATGGGCTGCAAGGAAAATGTTGGTAATAATCTTTGCCTCATGCTTTTTTCCTAACTAAATAATATTCATTAAGAGTTTAGTTTAGCGATTTGATTAACACAATTGTATTATTAGATAAAGATTTAAGCTTTGGAAAATTCTATGATCTTACTATTAATTTTGACAGGATTGGTCTTGTCACCATCCAATGGCTTACACTAAAATACGCCAAAGCTCTATCTAAGTTAGAAATGGAGTTTAGACAAATTAAATGAATCAAATGAATTATAGGATGTAAATAGACAAGTTGATATAATTAGATTAATAATTAATTAAGTTGAAATAGAGATTTCAAATTCCCAAACCCCTAAACATGTTATTAAAATGTTTAGTGGATTCCTAGACCTTAAACTTTAGCCTAAATTCTAATTCCTTAATCCTCGAAAATTTGAGTTCATCTACTTGTATAAAAATATCAGTTCTTAAACTCGAACTCGAATTAAATATCATTTTGATCTAAACTAAATTCCTAAATTAAGTTCTTATTTTAAGTTTTTAATTTCTAACATATTGATTTTGAAATCATCTTCTAAATATGCTAAGAACTAAACCTATTGATATGAAATTTCTAAACCTAATATCTTTATTCTAAAATATCCCAAATTTTATCATAATCCTTTCCTTTTTCTTTTTCTTTCCCTGCATTCCTTTTCCCTTCGTTTCATTTTTCATTTTCCTTTGTCTCTCTCTCATTTCTTTCTCTTCTCTTCCGCTTATATGCTCTCTTCTATCTCCATTAAATCTCAATTTCAAGAAGGATTAAAAGAGAAATTAAGTTAGAAGATGAGATAGGAGAAGAGAAATCAAAGTTAGAAGTAACCCAATAACAAGGAAAGAAGAAGCGATTGCATGTTCTTGCCAATAAATTAAGTATGATTACTTTACTTTGTTTGATCGTTGTATATATATATGATGGATTGGTGTTTTATTTAAGTAGAAATTGTGATAAAGTTGATAAATGATGGATGTATGAACATGGGAGTTTTCTAGGTTAGTATATTCATGCTTAGATCAAAGGATTTGAAGCATGATTAAGTAAAGCTTGAATTTAGATGTTAGAGATTATGGTTCTAGGCTTGCATGCAGAGTATAAAATGTTTGATGTTGAGAAATGGTGTATAACAAAGCAAAATTGGGGAAAATATTTTTTTTTTTGTATATTGCGTCAAAAATCATGGGCATGACATTAAATTTTGAAGTGACGAATTCAATTGCTTTCCAAGAGGCATGAGCGTGATCATACTCGTGGTAGTCTTGGATGTTTGGATTTTGAGTAATCATGGGCATGATCTTTGATCAAGTGGTTTTGTTTTGAAAATTTTTAGGAATCACAGGCGTAACTCACCCCTTTCTAGCCTCGGGTTGTTTTTAAAATTTGCAAAATCCTAAAATCACGAGTATAATCCAAGCTAAAATGATTTTAGTCTCAACATTTTGTTAAATCACAGGTGTGATTGATTTCTTGGTAGCTTCGGGTGTTTAAGTTTTTGCAAATCATGGGCGTGATTGTCATGCCCCAAAGGGTACCCTAAACGTGGCAGTCTGCCGTACACAATATTAAAGCCTAGGAATGACCGCCTCAGTCACGCGAACGCTTCTATACTATGTACAAGGCGTCTACCACATGGAGGAGACACATCAGAGTGATACATTTTATGTTAATACAACTTGAGTAATAATGTAAAGGAATTTCGATTCACTGTTCTTCCAAATATAAATAATTAAACTTCAATTACAATTCATCAAAAGATTTCATTACATAAAACTATTACAAGGCAAATCATAATACCTAGATAATAACTTCAAGCATTCTTATATCTTGTCGGAATCCCGAAGTCATTCTCGGCTCCAACCATCTCGGTCCCGCTTAGTATTCTTGAGATAACCTGTTCATTCAAATATCTATTGGGGTATAAGTTACACTAGCTTAGAGAGAGTTCCCTTAATTTTGTATCATGACAAGCAAGTTATAATTCATCTATATGCTATGCATGAACAAACATATGAGCAAACAAGCATGTGACTTTTTGGTAGCCATATGTGAATGGATTTATGCCCTTCATTCAGGGTTAGGATGGCCCATAAGACATGCAACCATAATTCCAATATTGAGTGGGGTGGTCCATAAGTGATGCAACCACAATCTCGATCTCTTTCTCTTGTTGTAGTTGATTCAAGTGCCTACACCACTATCGTTAACTTAAGCAATTTTGCATCCTTAATGTTAACATTGGCCCACTCGCCATCCACTAATATACATTTGTTCCCACCAAAGGTATATCAGCAATGCAATGTGACTCAACATGTGATATGCATGCATAGTTTATTCATATAATCATGGCATATTAATTATGTAAGTTAAAATCGATCATAGAGAATTTCAAACAATTCAAGTCTATGCTAACTCATACAATGATTATACAACAAGTCTCGCCTTGATATATTTATTATTTATTCAACTAAGATTATACCACAACTCATCACAATTTTTATCTTTTCTTAATTCTAATGCATCTAGCTATAAGCACAAGTAAGGTAACGAAATAAGAGGAAAACTCACTCGGCCATTGGATCACTTGTCTCTTAGTAAAAATAATCCACTAGTATGGAATTGTCGATTTCGGAGCCACCTAAAAAGGAAGAAATACCATAATAAGTATTTCATCACTTAACTAATCCGAACTATCTTATACAAACTATCAAATTCGTAATTCTTGTCCTAAGCGGGAATTCCAAATTAAAACGGCCATAACTTGGTCATTTTAACTTGGAATTTTGCAAATTATATATCGATTTCTATCTACTTGAAAGATCTATTAATTATAATATTATATTTAAGTTTTGAAAACTTTGAAGCTTCGAAAAGGTTGGATCAGATCATAACAGTAACAAATTTCAATTCCGAAAAATAGTTTTGTAAATGTTTGAAATGTTCCTACTATATAGATTAGCTATACATGCAATATTGATGATTTCCTATCATGAATGGCATGTTATGAGCTTGATGTTTGCATGCTTTTGACAATATTTACTAAAAGAAATTTTAGAAACTTTTTATCTGTAAGACTCCATGGCTATTTACTTTTAAGAAAACTAATTTCCTAACTTTGATTATTCCCATTTGTTTTGATTTATTTATTAAGAAAATATAATTATCTTTGTTAAAATTGAGTCTTCATTATATCTATTACTTATGACCTTCACTTCTACATAAAAATTTTCATTTTGCACTTTGTAAACATGTTTTCAAGTAGGGTTGATTCCAAAATCCGAATTTTGTAAAATTAGTTTTTAAGTGATTCCTTTAAGTAAAAAACATTTGCTACTTAGAAAATTAAGGCTCAACCATGCATAACCACTAAGGACTTCACTTTTTCATAAAAATTTTCATTTTACACTTTGCAAATATGTTTTCAAATAGGATTTACTCAAAAATCCGAAATTTTAGAAATCCACTTTTTGAATAATTCCTTTGGGAAAAACTTGTGTAGTGCATTAAAATCTAAGACTTTATGATACCTATTACTTAAAGACTCCATTCATTACATAAAGCTTTTATTTTGAACTTGGATAATAGGTGTTTTCATGGGCATCATCCAAAGTTACGAATCTTACAAGTTGACTATTAACTCAAAATTTTCCATCTTGATTCTATTTCTTGTTTTACACATTAATCTTATCAAAACTCATTCCAACTTGTAAAAATCACTACTTAATGATACTTATTACCTATACCCTTCATTTTTCACATAAAACATGAGTTTTGGAGTTGATAAATGGGTTTTCAAAATTGGTCTTGGTTGAGATCCGAATTTACAAAATTTATTTTTGGACATATCTTTTGATAAAATCTATCTAAACTTATGAAAATCCATTCCTTACATATCCTATCTTAAGAGCATTTCATATCTTGAATAAAAACTTCATTTTTGAGTTGGAAAACATGTTTTTAAAATATGCCTTGGCCATAATCCGAAAATGAGATTTTTATTTTGAAAATAACTTTTGAAAATCACCTTTGATTCTTGTAAAAAGAAGTCTTGATGATATATATACATTAAGCCTTCATTATCTCAAGTAAAAATTTCATTTTGACACTTGGAAAGTGGTTTTTAAATAGGGGTCTTGCCAAAATACTAATTTCACTATTTTTGTTTGAGTTCAAAACCAAGATCTACTCTTAATATGAACATAAATATAAAAAAAACCTATGGTAGTAAACTATAAACTCATAGATCTAAATTTTACCCATCAAAATCATTCATTTATGTTATTTATACCCTAAGCCTTCATTTTAAATGAAAAATACACATTTTGAAGTTGAAAAATAACTTTTCTAAATATGGTTCATTTTCCATCCGAATTTTCAAAAATGATTTTTGTTGAAAATAAAATAGATCTTGAGTTTTCTAAAACTTTCCTATTATCATCATGCTACTACAAGTTATTTATGAACATAGAACAAAAGCCTAGTGCATTTGTGAACCTAAAACAACTAGATCTAGTTATAAATGCATGAATCACTATAATAGTTATGTGAATGGTGAATATATGCATAAATCATAAGCAATAACAAAAATAATAACTCAAATAACAAGATCTAAGGCATAAACGAAAATCAAAGCTACCAAAAAATTAGATCTACAAAATATAACTACTTTTAACAAGAAAATAATAGTGATACAAGATAATAATCATAAAGAAGAGGAGTGTTTCAATTTTGGCATCATCATCCTTAGCCTTTAAGCTTATGGAAGGTCATTTGATGCATGAAACTCTCATTATACTTTACCTATATCACCTATAGAAGCTTTAAGAAGAAAGTTTACTTAAAAATCTTCAAGAAATATGTGTGGGAGCTCATGGAAGAAATAGGGGCAGTTTGTGGTTTTGTAAGAATAAGAGCAAAATGAAGAAAGAAAGAGATGAAAAACAGAGAGCAAAAGATAAGGAATGGTAAAGGGAAAAAGTATAAATGAAAGAGAGAGAGAAAATGAGTGTATTAAATGAAAAAAATAAAACGAGCTGCACGTGAAATTGGGAGAGAGAGAGAGAAGGAATTTGTTTGAATTTTGACTTGAAATTGAATTGTGTAATTAATGTGTATGTGTTGCTTCTTTAAGAAGGAGTGGAATATATTTATTTAGTCAAAATAGGAGTAAATTAAAGGACAATCACAGCCAAAAGAAGGGAAAAATCTGCCATGAAGTGTGGGATAGAGTGTAGAAAGATTGAAGTGAAAAAGAAGTGATATGTGAAAGGTGTACTTAAAGTATGGGTTGGAAAAAGTGTTTTTTATTAAGAAAAATACAAAATAAAATTAGAAAAAATATTTTTAAATAAGTGGCAGAATTTTCATAAATAAAATTAAATAATTATTTGAATTATTTTAGTATTTTAACAAATATGTTACCGGTATGATCAAAATACGCGAATATTGCTATAAATGATTATTTTATAACCGGAAAATTCTAAAAAAATTTTATGAAAATAAAAATATTTTTAAAATATTTTTAAATTATTAAATTAATTTATTTCATTTTTAGCATTGCGTCTTAAATAGAATCTGATCTGGTAAAAACCCGAAACGAACTAAATTTTGGAAAAATAAAATTTTCTATAATATATAAAATATTTATCTAAAAATATAATGCTTTATAAGAATAATAAAATTGTGTAATGAAATAAAAGTGAATAGTGCAAAAGATTAATTAATTACCGGTAGTAATGAAAATACGATAAAAGGTTATAATTGTAACTTTTATAACCCGAAAAATTATATAACTGATATATTTGGAAATCTTATAAAATTACGAGTCTAACAATATTAATGGTATTTTTTTGATATCTCGAGAACCGGGACATGCTTTTCGAAGTTAGTATTTGAACGGGTTCGAAATAGGTAAAAAATTTACCAATCTGATATTTTTAAGCAAACTTATATTACTATGAGCTATTTTACACATTTAAACTACACCTCGGCCTCTAGGGTTAAGGGCGCTAGATTGCCAGACTAAAACTATTGTATTCTACTTAGGGTTTCCGGGTGATTTTTCCAGTTTAGATCTTTACCAATTTGGAAACTGATATTTTATATTTATACAACATATTTGATTTGAGAAATTTATCTTAAATTTTATTTTTGTAAGTATTTAATATCTCTTAACATTTTCGGAATTCTTGAATTGAGTTTCATTTCTGAAAGTTAATCATTATTTACTTTTTAATAATTTGTTTTTGAGCTTTATATTACCCGATTTTATAAGTCGGAGTTACGTATAGAATTTGTCGCACGTAGTGATTTTGGAATTGAAGTATGTTGAGTTCTTATTTTGTTTTTAAGAATTCTTATTTTTTCTCAAGATTAAGAAATTTCTGGATTCGTTCATGATTTAGGACTAGTTGAAGTTTGGTTTTAATTTAGAGTGATTTTTAGGGTTTATTTTCGAAGTTCATGTTGGAATTATTTATTGAAATTTTCCGGGGCTTACAGTGATTCAACTTACGATCCCTTATTGTAAACCCCGTTTTCTTAGTAATCGAGTAAACTCCGTAAATCGGAAATCAAAACCCTAAATAGGATTACTACTAGCAACCTAGGAACCCTAGGTCCGGCTTTTCTTTGATTTCTATATAAAAGAACCTCTATAGAATAATTGAAGGTGGATTATTGTTTTATAGCATATTTCAAACCATACAAAGTTTTGATTTAAAAAAATTTTCTATTCCAGGCTTTCTTGAGCTCCATTACGGAAAAGCGAGCCCCGAAACTAAAAACTTAGAAAGATATTCTGGAATACTCGTTAGAACCGAAATTTTATAAGGATTTCAAAAATATATGTTTTATAATTTTTTGGGTCATAAAAATTACAGTTATAGCTTTTTTCCCGTATTTTCGTTACTATTGGTAAAGTAGATGTCTTATCTACTATTTATTACTATTCACAAGTACAACCTACTACACACACACCCATACCCTAGTCTTATATCCTTACAAACACTCAATTATATTTTCTTTTTCAAGAATTTTTGTCTCTTAACAAATTATTACATTTAATTCATTTTATTACACAAATTACAATTTCAAATAAAATAAAAACACTCCCTCTCTCTTTCTTCTAGTGGCCAGTGCATCCCCCTCCATTTTTCCCCTCAATTTGTTTTATTTTATCTTCTTTTATAATACAAACAAACCCTAATTTTACTTAATATAAATAGTCTTTTATTTTCTTTCTCCTTCACTTTTACTTCATTTGTTCAAAAATCACAAAAATCCTCTTTTCTTTCTCCTCTTTGCCGTGACACCCTAGCTTCCCCATACACACACACAAGCTCCATTTTCTTCTCCATTTTTCATCTATTTCAAGCTTGTAATGGCAAGATTATTCATGAGTGTTTTCACACAAAGTCCCATGAGCACTTGCTAGGGACAAGAAAATGCTACTACATGAATATTAAGCCATCACAAGAGTAGATCTTGTGTTTGATTAAGTTTTGTTGGGATATCTTCATGTTCATGCATGTAGAAGTGGAGTAAAGTAGAGATCTAGCATAAAAATTTCATGTTCATGCTTTTAAGCTTCATTTCATGCATCATAAGTAGTAGATCTAGCTTTTAGATGCTTATACCATGCTTGACATTTATGATCTTATGGATGGTTTATGTTTTCATGCATTCATACTCATGAAGGCTTTGTTTTAGGTATATAGATGTGGTAGTTGGTAGATCCTTAAGTAAATAAAGCAAGGAACTTGAAAAGGAAAAGTTTTTGTTTGAAATACTCAAAGTCAAATTCGTATGATTTGAAGACCCTATTTTAAAAACCCTTTTATCAATTTTAAAACTCATGTTTCATGTGAAAAATGAAGGATATAAGTAGTAGGTATCATTAAGTAGTGATTTTTATGAGTTGAAATGAGTTTTAATGAGATTAATTTATAAAACAAGAAGTGGAATCTAGATGGAAAATTTTGAGTTAGTACTCAACATATGAAATTCGTAATTTTGAATATAGGTCATGAACACCAATCATCCAAGTTCAAAATAGAAGTTTTATGTATTAAATGGATTCCTTAGGCAATAGGTATCTTAAAGTCTTAAGTTTTAATGCATTAACCAAGTTTTTCCCAAAGCAATCATTCAAAAATTTAATTTCAAGAAATTCGGATTTTTGGATAAATCCTACTTGAAAACATATTTGCCAAGTGTAAAATGCAAATTTTCATGTAGAAATGAAGGCTTGGGTAATAGGTCTAATGAAGACTCAATTTAGATAAGGATAAATTGATTTTCTTAAGGAAATAACTTCAAAACAAATGAGATAGTTAAAGTTAGGAAACTAGTTTTCATGGAAGTGTAAAGTTATGGAGTTTCACAAATAAGAAGTTTCTTAATTTTCCTTTTTGTAAATAATGTCAAAAGCATGCATGCATCAAGTTCATATCATATCGTTCATGATAGAAAATCATCAATATTGCATGTGTAGTTAAACTATATGCTAGAAGACATCACAAACATTCACAAAATTATTTTTCGGAATTGAAGTTTCGACCGAACAGAACTGATCCCTCTGTTTTGTGACTTAAATATATTCAAAACTTGGAAATAATACTAGGAATAGATAGATCTTTCGAAGTAGATAGAAATCGATATATTATATGCTCAATTCCGAGTTAAAATGAGTTAGATATGGTCATTTAAAGTTAGGACTTTATCTTATGCGGAAATTGACGAACTTAGTAGCTAGAATTGTTAAGTTATTAGAACGTTATAAGAAATACTCATTTCGGGTATTCCTTGTACTCAGGTGAATTGGAGGACGGATTTCCACTCCCCGAGGACTACTACGACTAGTGGATTTCTCTCCATGGCTGAGTGAGTTCATTTCTTAAATAGTTGTGCTCAGGTATGTGCTTGTAATCGTAGTGGCATTAGAATTAGGAAAAGATAAAATCACGATGATTGTGACATAATCTTGGTTGAATGAATGATAAGTATATCAAGACAAGACTTGTTGATAAATCATTGTATGAGCTAGTATAGACTTGGATTGTCTGAAATTCTCTATGATCACGCTTAATTTGCCTAATTAATATGCCACGATTATATGAATAAACTGTACATGCATATCACATAGTGAGTCACATTGCATGAGTTATTATACCTTTGTGAGAAGAAGGCATAGTAATTCGGGCAACGAAGGGCCGGTAAACTCGGTTGTTGGTGGATGGGCAGGAATTGAAAAGTGCGTGGGTGGGCACTTGTATAAACCATAGTAAAAATTTAAACGTGGTGGATGGGCACCTGTATCAACCATAATAAGAAGTGAGAAGTATCTAAATGATGGTCGTATGGGCTTGAAATACCTAACCTCGAATAGAGGGCGTAAATCCATTCAACATAAGATTTTCAGATGGTCTTATATATTGTATGCTCATATGCTTGTGCATTCATATGGTTGCTAATGACTTGTCTGTTATATACTATTGTTGAGTATTGGATATTTGGAATTGAATCTCACTAAGCCTGTAGCTTACACCCTGATAGTTTTGTTGTGGTGTTCCTATTTTTGGTTGTTCCGAGATAACATATTTCACTGGGTTATCTTTTGGATGAAGGAGCTTTTGAAGAAGTCGGGACCTAGCTAGAGGCGTGGACTTCTAGAAAAATCTCTTTAAAACAAACCCTGATGTTTGTAATATGGTTTTAGACTGGATAGACTTCTATTTATTATTTTGGCAGGGGTATGCCCCTTTGACTATTGTAAAGACTTAATTTATTTACCTTGTTGTGATTTCTATTCTTAATGCTATTGTATGCCTTCTTAAGACTATTCGACTCAAAGTGTGATCCTAAAAGTTGTGCAAGTACACCTTACACCCAGTATGTAAACTAATGGGATGACTAAGTTTGTCATACTTAAGTTTAAATATCGAGTGTGGTGGTGGACTGTCGCGTTTTGGGTACCCTTTGGGGTGTGACACTTATGTTCGCCTTCTATTCCTTGATCACGAGCGTGATCATGGGCATGATTTGGAATCATAGCCATAGTCACGGGCATGATTCATGGTTGTGCTTTATTTTGCCTTATTTAATTAAGACAAATTAAATAATTTATAAATGATAAAAATAATGTGTTAGTGTTTGTATAAACGAGTTAAATGAATTAATAGGATTAACAATTAACTTGGGTTAATATAGTTTCTAAGTATGAAATAAATTAGTTAATCAATCTTAGTTTAATTTGACTAAATAGATTTTAGTAAGCTAACATGTATTAGATTGATTAAGTTTAATTATCTAGTTTAGTAATTAGATTAAATGATTAATTATAATCAATTTGGTTAGGATTACGTTAAAATGAGATTAATAACTAATAATTAGATTAGAATGATATGTTAGGATAAACCTTAGTATTATATGAGAAATATGTTGTTTCAAATGTATGTTTTTTTAGGAAATGAATTTTTTTAGTATATGAATGCTTTGTTGATGTTTTTATAATAGGAGACTATAATCAAATAAAAAAGAAATAATTTGAAAGACAAATGAGAACTATGCATATTTTGGTGGGGCGATCTTCGTAGCCTTAGCGAGGTTCTTATGTAGTGTCTGATCAAATAGGGTAATAAAATGAATTCGAGATAAATGGATAATGAGTATAATTTCTTATATGAGTTTAATTCTTGAAAAGATATGGATACTTGATTTATCTTTGAAGATGTATTTTAAGACACCTCTTAGTCTCTATTTGAATTTCATATAAAAGGTACGTAGTAACTTGAATGTTAGATGCTAGGGTAGGTATACTAAGATGAATTAAAACTTAAAAGACAGCTTTAATAATTGAGTTTTGCTTGTGCTCGTGTTGTTGAATCCGATATGGGGAGCGACAACCTTATCCAAGCAGACATGACAGTTAGGTGCTTATGCTACCCCCATCGTGGTGCCATGACATGTGTAGTGACTCAGCGGTTAGCTGATAGGATAAATGGTATCAGTGTAATGTCTATCTTGATCGATGAGAAGTAATATATTAGGGCTCACATTTATGAGACCGGTTGAGCCTTTTTATATTATGGATTGAGATGAGTAAAGTGCGTGTAACGATTGTGAACCCTAGAAGATGCTACTTTCTCCTTATGAATTATATCATCTAGGAGATATAGGTATTCGAACTGCCTATATCAACTCACTGAGCGTTGTGTTGTTACTCAGGATCCTTAAATTTTCAATAGCTTGTTCCAGAGTGTGAGTGCTCCCGTGATGCTTAATTTAATTTAAATAAATGATAATAAACTATTGTTTATTGCATTGCATTTAGTTATACTTGTGTGCCACTTCATGTATGTCTGTGTTACTATATACTGGGCTTCGGCTCATTATTGCTGTTGTTGATCTTTTTTTTTTTCCAGGTGTTGTGTTGAGGATGATGATGATATGTTGATGATGTAGATGATCGGATGATGATGATGATGTTGAGTGTTGATGTTGATGATGATGCTTGGTTCGAGTTTTAGGGTGATGTTGGAGTAATGAATTGGAGTAGGACCTTTGATTTTATTTTGTTAGTTTTTGTATAAAGAACTAGATTTATTCTTTTAAATGGCTTGGTAGTGCCCAAGTGTTTGTAAATGTTAATCCACTCATGAGAGTAGATCATAAAATGTTTTTGTAAAGTTTTATTTCTTAGAAAATTAGTCTGCTTTGGTGAGAGTAGAGATCTATAAATTGTTTTTATAAAGTTAAATTCACCACAGTTGAATATAGTTGTTTTAGAAATCTAAACAAACGATTTTGATAATTAAAATTTGTTAGGAATGTACAAAATAAACATGTAATTCAAGGAAGCTTGAGCGTGTAATACATAAAGTATTATACATGGTGTTAATTGCCTTAAATAAATTTTAAGGCATTACATAAACCATACCCAATCATGATCGAATCTCTGAAATAATTAATATTCCATTTGCTATATTTATTTTAACGTTGGACACTAAGAAATTTTGGCTTTAGAGACAAAAAATTATGTCTCTTAAAATGAAAAGTCTATCTCTAAAGATTTTCAGAGACAGATTTTTCGTTGCAAATTTTTGTTTAAAAAATCATAATCACTAATTCTTTTAGAGATAGACTTATCATTCGTTGCAAATTTGCGACAAAATTTTTGTTGTAAATTTGTCTCTGTTTTAAAATTAGTTATTATTAAATACCTAATCAGTAAATAATAAATAAAATTATTATGTCGCAAATCTGCCTTTCATTCTAAGATAAATTATTATAAAATTGTTCTCCTTTGCTCTTATTTATCATTATGAGGAGGTCACCCAACATTAAATGCCATATACTAAGCATACTTAATATTGAAGTTTTTACAAGCACTAAATCGATGAACCAATTCATATCTTCATGAATAAAGTTCCACTATTGTTTATTGAAGATATCACAATTTACAATATTATAATTATAAAACATTTTACATATCTTTTTTAATTAATATTTATTTTATAATTTTCCCTTGCCTATTTATTAAGGATTTTTCATTAATATTTTATTAAAATAATATATAATATTTATAAATACTAAGTTTACATTTTTAATAATTATTTTAAATTATGTATTTACTATAAATATATAATATTTTTTAGTAGTATATAATTTTTTTTCCAAATACGATATTATTGTTAAAAATATCATATAGTATGTATATATAAATAATATTATATATATACATTTATATATATTTAATGATAGATATATAATAATTATTCTTTTTACATTACTTATTTTACATTTTCTGTTAACTTAACAAATTATATATTAAGTAACATGTTTATTTTTTATATTATTTTTATTACACTTAATATATTATGTAAAACTTATAAATATATAAATTTTATTAGATATATATTATAAAGATACTCTAAATAGTATGAAAAACCTATTTTTCATTAATATATTAATAAAATAATATATAATATCAATTTAAATATATTTAGATTCAAATAATTATTTTATATTATACATTTTATTATTTAAATATACTATATTTTCGCATATTTTTTATTATATATTCAATAAAATATGAATAATTATAATAAATTTATATGATAAAAATTTTAAATAATATGATTATTATTTTTTTATTAAATATTATTTAAATTTATAATATTTATATATTTATACATGTTTATATTACTAAGTTTATATTTTATTGTAGTTATTCTATTTTACATATTTTATTATTGAAATATACTTTATTTTTAAGTAGTATTTTATGATATTACTTGTAAAGACTCGGACTTACCCCTATATTTAAAATAGGTGAATCTAGATCTCCAACCACATACAACCTGTAGTGGTATATGTAAGGTTGATTACTAGGATCAGTTTGGATATTTGTTTACCTAAATCTCTTATAAGAACAAATTTTAAAAACTATCAACTTTTAAAACTTTTTTAGAAAAACATAACATTTGCATCACATTTACATATAAGATATAAATCTACTACAGATGTATATACATATAGATATTACAGACAAATGCTTATCAACAAGCTATAAACAAAATACATAAGTTTAACAAAAACTAACATAACTATTACATATGTTCCAAAAAAACTTCAAACTAGTCTATTACAAAAGGTTTCCATCAAGCCAAGGTCATACTTCTAGTCTTCCTAATCATCTAGGTATCCTCAAAATCCGTTCCGTATCCCATACTGGTGTATAACTCATCACTAGCATCAATACCTGAAATAGGAAATAATGAGCCAAAGGCCCAGTACACAAGTAACGAAAGCAAATACGAATGACACATAAGCTTAAACTGTACGCAAATGCAACAATCATCAAGTTATTAGAAAATTTTTAATTAGTCAAACAATACGGAGTATTCAAATTCTAGACAACAATGATATCTGAGGATCTTGAGTAATGATCTCGATGCTCATAGGGTTGATATAAGTTGTTCGAAGACTTATATCTCCTAAATGATATATCCATGAACGAAAAAAATAGCTTCCTTTAGGGTTTTTATTCGTTTCACAACCTTACTTAACTTAATCCATAATATCACCTAATTCAAGTGTTCCCATAACATTGAATTAAATCATATTACTTCTCCTTAAGAATAAGCAAATGTTATACTGATACCAATAACTCCATCAACTACCTGTCGTGCCACTTATAAAAGTCTTATCATAAAGACAAGAGTGGCCTAAGCGCCTAAACTACCGTTTCCCTAATCTGAGCAAGGTACTTCTCCTCCAACCAGATTCAACGGCATAATAGACAATTAATTCAAACGACTTAAGTTTTTCTTAAATTAAGGTAAATTTAGTCATGCCTATCCTAGACAAGAAATCAAACACATTACTGCATACCTTGAGTCAAATCGAAAATCAATGGTGTGATCAACTGATGATCTATCACTGTTATAAGAAATTTCAACTCATATCAACACTACTAATCTAAACAAAATATAAAACACAAATAACTTTAGGCTTTAGGGTCAAGAAACTCAAATATATTCTATACAATATCATAACATAATATTTATAAATCAAACAAACTCATACAAACTCATGGAATCATCAAAAGATTAAATGACTAGCTTAGAAAGATGTTTGAATAAGTTTTGGAAATGGAAAAATAAGGGGATACGCCGCCTTCGACGCTGGCGGCGTTAAGGTGGTGTAGTCTGCACCAAATTTTCTACGCTTGTTAATGCTGGTAGCGTTAACCCAAATGTCAGTAGTGTTGTGGTCTACGCCAGTGGCATTGAGCCGGTGTAGATTGTAAAACAAATTTATGTAAAAATTCAAGAGTTCCATGGGGTTGATCCATGCCCGTGAATACCCCCAACACTGATAGTGTTGTTGTGTACGCTAACAGTGTTGACTTCTATGCCAGTGGCGTACATTGCAGCACATATTTAGCAAAATTGCAGACCTCCTCTGTTAATAAAACATAAACTTTTGCAAAATTTTTCACTTCCGAACTTCCTTTAAACACATTTTCATCATCAAAATTCAACCTATATGTATTCTAACTTCTTTTAACATACAAAATCTTCACTTCAAAGTCATCAAACACTCATATTTACCATTGCAAACACAATTCCACATCTAACCCTTATTTAACCTATTCATTCTTCCTAAACTATCACAACCTTACTCATTCTCAACTCCTTTCACTCTATTAGTTCTTGTCACTTACTAAGCACAAACAAAAACTTAATGACCATCAAGTTATCATTCAATACATAGCTAACACATATAAATCATCTAAACTTATTAGACTCAATTCATGGCATGAACTTCACTTCACAAGAAAACTCAAACTAACAAATATACTCTTATCATAACAAACACATACTTAAGAAACTTGGGCTTGGTTTTATGGTCTTGCCACAAGAAAATGATGGTTTTACTTAAGAAAAGTTTAGGTGATGTTTGGACTTGTTGTAGGTGAGTTTTTAGAAGATGAAATGATGCTTTTCTCTTCTCTAATGGGTTATTTGGGATGGTCTGTTTTTTCACACGAATTTTGGAAAAAGTTGGACTTGATTTTTATCCAAATTATTGACTTTAGAGGCTACCATACTATGGTCTTTCTTTGCATGGGTTTAGGCTTGATTTTGGGCTAAAATGTGTTTGGGGCTTGTTTTTGTCTAAAAATTTATGCTATGTTTGGTTATTTACGAAATATTGTTTAACAAATTTTTAATCACTTCAAAGCATATATATCAATATAAGTACAATATTAACATTAATAATACACATATTAATATCCAAATAAACAATCACAAACACATATACTACTCACTAACACAACTTATATGCTAGACTTTTAAATGTTATTCTAACATGTAAAAATATGCATTAATGCACATGTGAAGAATATAAATTGGGAATCATGGCTATTTCATTACTTACATATAACATACTATATTGTTATTATACATTATTTTATCAAGTTGTATTTTAGTTTTTTTTTTTATATAAGAAGTATTATGTAAAATAACATAAAATAGATTAAATAATAACTTATGATATTTATAAATGTTTATAACATACATATTTTATGTACTATTTATTATTTATACTTTATGATATATAAATATGTAATATATTAATGAATATATTGTAAATAAAATATACAGTATTAGTTGTAAATGACATATGATTATATATATTTTTTCTATTATATAATAAAATTAACTTACAAATATAATATAAGTCCATATTATATATTACACATATTATATATATATTATATTTGATATGGATAATAAAAACTATATTTTAAACATAATTATTTGTATATGTATATATATAATAATTTAGTTTAGAGATAGATTTGGAATAGAATTTGAAAAAATATAAATTGATGTAAAAATAATTTTATTTCCTGCTAAAATCAAAGAAAATTTGCAATGGAAAAATTTTTGTTGCCAATTAATTTGTAATTCATCGCAAATTCCATCATAAAAGCATATAAAAATTATAAGATTATTCATAATTTATGTCATCATAAATCCATTATAAATTTGTCACTAATTCATTTTTTTTAGATATAGAATTTTTTCGTCGCAAATTTTCTATATCTAAAGACTAGTTTTCTAGTAGTGGGAACCGTAGAAGCTCTTCAACTTTACTGTCATAAATATTTTAATGAATTTGAACATCTTCACACATAAAGGGTTGAAGGAAGTCTTTATGTCATGTATAGTATTTGTTGAAGAACTTAATTAACGATTGCGATGCATCCATTAATACGATGGTAAGGTCTTTTCTTTCATGATGATGGGTTGCTCATCATTAATATATGATGAAATTTGAAAAAATGTTTGAGGTTCAAAGTCTACCATAGCTTATCATGGCCATAGAGGTTGGGTATTTCTTGCCTAATACCCTTGAGTAAGTAATTAAATTTCAAATGTGAGTGAGAAGCCTTAATAAATGATGAATGTTTACATTAAGTAACACTAAAGTTGTTATTTGTCGATAAGAGATAATGCTCACTCTACTTGAGTTGATACAACCTTCTAATCATTGCAACAAGAGTTTTCTTAGTAAAGTATTTGCACTTTATAGAGAATCCATTTTGCAAAACTTGTCTTAGCGTCTATAGACAAAAATGCCAAATGTTAGAGCCTAAACTCACTTAGGCTTACACTCACAACAATCCTTTTATGACAAAGTAACTAACCGCAACTTTTGCTCTTGAATAAAACCTTAACTCAATAAAAAATTTTGAGAAACATATATAAAAGGATTGTTTATCTCTCCCTTGTTACTTATTGCACAACCAAAATAAAATTCTCAAACTCGAGCTTGTATTTTTTCTAATGTCTAGTGCTGTTGAGCTTGGATTTTTTATTTTCTAGTTTAATTTCTTTTAATTTAATTTATATCAAATCTTAACTCATTTGATATAAACCCTCGACTAGAAATTAAAAGAAACTTAATTTTTATGAAAATTTTAAGTCGCCACTTGAATAAAGTTGGGAAAAGATGAGTTAGGATCAATGGATTGATTGATCTTAACTTAGCTACTGATATACAAAAACTGATTTTCAGAAATATCCAGAATTTCATGAGTCTAAAGGCCATCTTGTTAAAACCATACAGTTACCACACTTAAATGCTATAATTAAATTATCATTCCTCTAATATCTCAAAAAGTGTTGATATACAAAATATTTACAAAGTGGCAATAATCAATAGTATTTACAAAATAATATTATATCACAAATAGTATTTTATTTTAAAAACCTATGTTATTTAAACATTAATTCAAATATTTACAAGACAAAAGGAAAAGGAAAGAGTTTTAATTTTTAAGTCGCCTAGGAGTTGCCTATGTACCCATTAATTGGAATCACACACCACACAATTCTTTTAAAAAAATTTAGTGGATAGGTCATTTTTAGATTTTGAACTCTTTAAATGTGAGTTTGATTAATTTTTTTTATGATTTTGGAAAAAAGATTAATTTTCAAATATTGTGAACCCCATCACTCTATCAAATTTGTTTTTATTTTGGAAAATCAGTCTTGTCTAGATGATTTACTAAATTGCTTTTCATATATTGTACTGATTCTATTCATGCGTACATACTTTCCTTTTTTTTTTTCATGTATTTTCATTCATTATTTTTATTTTTATAATATTTTCTCTATAAAATTTTTGATGAATGTGCATACTATTACATGTATTTATTTACTTACATTTTCTCTATTTACTAACTTTTTTATTTTTATTATAAATTTTCTATGAAATCATCAATTTAAAACAATTATAATAATTATTATTAATTTTGTATTATTTTATTATGTTAAATAATTAACTAAAATAGAATAAAGGAGAAGCACTTACTTGATTTTAGAGTAAAGGTATGTAAGTTGAATAATTAGAGTTGGTAGTGTGTCGAATCGATGGAGATGGATCAAGCGGTTGACAAAGCAGGTTTTAGCGTTCTAAGGGTTGGTGACAGTGACGATTTGGTTAGACAAGGGCAATGGGTGGCACTGAAGACTCTAGTGACTTTGGATTTACTTAAAAATGGCTCAAAAGTGGTGCTTCTAAAGTGTTTAGATAGTGCAATAGTAGTGCTTCATGATGGCAATGATCAACAATGTTCTTTACTAGATCAAAGCTACTAATCGATAGTTTTGTTCCCTAGGAACCTTCCTTAGAACTACAGCTTCAATTCACATGTATGAGTGATTGTTGTGTATTTCTGATGCTTAGAAATGTAACAACGACCTCTATTTATACATATATATATATATATATTTCTTCAATTGAACATGGCAAGTCATGATTCATGATTTCAAACATTGGATCTTGATTTCGTTTTTATTGAAAAAATGGAAACTTTGATGTTTTATTGATATTAGAACCATATATTGTTGATTGTGGTGGATAATACACACTCAGAAGCTTTGATTTTGTCTCTTCTTGATCAAAATCTTATCAAAGAAGAATTTGTGATATTATTTTTTTTCAATTTTTTGGGCTTGATTTGATTGTGAAAAGCTATGAAGGAAGACTACCTTTTGGTCTTGATTCAAAGTATACCATGTCTACTTTGAGATTTCACCATTAATTTGGTGAATTCTCAATGAAAAATCGACCAAAAATGGCTTGGAATGAACCATTTGAACATGGAAATCATGAATACTTTGGAGTGTTCAAGGTTGTGGATGAAGTTGATGTCATCATGATGTCAGCAGTCTTGAGCAAATCATATTTCACCACATTTCACTCAGTGGCGGAAAAAAATTAAAATGCTTCCATTGCCATTGCCATGATTGAACCCTTAACCCATTGCTTACATATTAATGTGCTTTACCATTATGCTATTTGCCTGTTTCTCAATTTTGTTTTGCAACAAATGGAGCTTAAGGCTTTGTACCTAGGCCTAATTAAATAGGCTAACATATCGTGGACGTATAATTTTATTAAGCCCAAAATTAATCTTTTTATCATTATAAGCTCTCTTTATTATTATTATTATTATTGTTGTTATTATTACTTTTACTATTACAATTATTGTATATATTATTTTTATTAGTTTTCCATATTATTTATTTTTTTTGGAAAACCTTTAAAATTTTGGATTAATATAATATTCATTTGGTTTTTGTTTTAATGCCTTATTAAACAAAAGTGGAGTGTCTACTTGCTACCTCTCTTTATGGTGATGTTTGTTAAAACTTCACAAAGACAAAGAGAGAGACCCCATTTTTATGTTTGGGAGTTTATCAACTAAATAGGAGGTCGAAAATATTAACCTTTACGGCAGGTTCATTGGGGATTGTGATAATCTAAACTTGATGTTGACCCTTTAAAGATACATTTATTAAATGTGAGCGTACTCCTTTGAGCTAACATTAGATTTGATTGGCACTTAATGAGCTAGCTCTTTTCTAGGATTGGATTGCTCTCTTTGAGCTGGCATTTGACTTGGCTTAATGCTTCTTGAGTTGGAATTTGATAGTACCTAATGGGTTGGCTTCTGATCTGGATTGGTGCTCTATGAGGTGGCCTATAGTCTGGGCTGATGCTCCATGAGATGGCATTTGATTTGGGTTAATGCTCCATGAGCTAGCATGTGACCCAGATAGGTGCTCTGTAGATGGTCTCTAATCTGGCTTGGTGCTCCATGAGTTGGCATTTGACTAGGGTAGGCTTTTTGTGAGTTGACCTCTAATCTAGACTGGCGGTCCATGAGCTAGCATTTGACCTTGGTAGGTGCTCTATGAGTTAGCCTCTAATATGGATTAGTGCTCCATTAGCTAGCTTTTGATCTGAATTGCAGCTCCGTGTGTTGGTTTTTTTCCTTAATTTCATTGCACTACTTAAGTTGGCATTTTGGCTTAGAATAGTGCTCCATGAGTTGGCTTTTGATTTGATTTGATGCTTCATCAGCTTACTTCTAATTTGTGATAGGCACTCCATGAGCTGGCTTCTAATCTAGATTTGTACTCTATGAGTTGGCCTTTGATTTGGAATGGCGCTTCATGACCTGACTTTTTATGAATTTGGTTATGCTCCTTGAATTGACATTTTTCTTAGATTAGCACTCTTTAAACTAGCATTTGGTATGGGTTGGCGCTCCATGAGCTAGCTTTTGATATGGATTGGTGCTCTATGAGCCGGCCTTTACTCAATATGAGTGTGTTTCTTGAGCTGGCACTTGACTTGGGTTAGCGGTTCTAGAGCTAGCCTTTGTTGAATATGAATGTGTGTCTTGAGTTGGCACTTGACTTGGGTTGGCACTCCTAGAGTTGGCCTTTGTTGAATATGAGTGCATTTCTTGAGCTGACACATGAATTAACCTGAAATGAGACAAAGACGATGCTCTTTTGAGCTCATTAGTTAAGGCTAGTTTAAGCAAGTGGTTATGAGGTGGTGCTTCTTTAAACGGGTCGACCAAGAAGATCTGCTAGTTAAAGTTATTACAGAATAACTAAGTTCATGATTTTTTTCTTACGCACTTAAAGGACTAGAGTTCCTAAATGGGAATACTATGGTTCCTTAAGTTCATTAAGGATGAGTAAAGCTCTTGAATTAGGTAGGATGGTTAAAGCTCCAAAATATTGTGATTCCTCAAAAGGTAGGATGATTAAAGTTTCTAATTTTTTTTTTCTGTTCAATGTTCCTTTTCTTTAAAGAACTTTCTTTTCTCAAATTTTTGTTTGAAAAGTTTGAGGAAAATTTTGATTTAAAAAAGTTTTTGTTTTGCTTTTATGAAAATTTTTTTAGTCATTTTTCAAAAGATTTTTCTTTTCTTGAAAAATTTCTAACAAGTAAAAATCCTTTGAGATAAAAAAAAAATTATAAATTAATAGTAGCCTTGCCTTATTGATCACTTATTTTTCAGCTTAGCCTTAGGTTTGACTACTGAACCACTTTATACTTTTGGACAAAACTTTTCTTTTTAAGACTTTGATTTATTTTTATTAAGGCACTCTTTTTCAACTTTAGGGCATTTAATTCTTAAGCTTAAGGCAAATTCCTTTCAAATTGAAGCAAATGATTTTTCATGGTTCTGTAGATGTTTTTCATACTAGAGTTGGCTATCTCATTTTAAACTTTGTCTAGTCCAAGAGGAATTCCTTGTACTCTCTTAGGCTTATCTTCACACATTGGACTAGGATTCCAAAAACTATGGTCCAACTTGTAAGTGATATGCTTTGGCTAATTTATTGGGTATTTTTCAGAATATAGCGTAGGCTTTTGGTTATTAGTTGGAGCAAAGTGATATTATGTATAGGCCTTTTTGAAGCATATAATCATTTTCCTGGGTTTACAAATCAAGAACCCTTTAGGAAAACTAAAGATGGGTTTGTCTTTAAGTTTAAGAGCATTAATAAATCAATTCCTATAATTAGAAAAGTCTTCGAAAGGCGGTGTTGTGGGTAGGCTCATAAAAACGTTATGGACTTAAGATATTGCATTATAATGCTAGAATTTAGTGGTCTCAAAGTATGTGCCCATTTTTAATAACCTTGGGCTTTGAATAAGTGCATCACTTTTGATGGTTTTAAGCTTTGAACATGTGCCTCTAATTTTTTTTTTTTTTTTTTATTTAGGTACATTTACTTTGACTAAGCATTGTCTATCTTTTCCTTTTTCTCATTTTTCCTTTCCTATATTTTTCTTTTTTCTTTTTTCCTATTTTTGGTTTTTTATTTTTTTATTTTTTTGAACAAGGAGTTCGAGGTGATCTTTATTTGACTTATTTTCATTGGGCGATTGGAGGGTTAGAATGTGTTAATGGTGCACATAAAGTAGAGACTCTTCTTCCTTTTAAAGGAAATGACTTATTAGTATCAATTGATTGCTTTTGAATCAGTGTGATTAGGGTAACCATAAATTAGTTCATTTTTTCTCTAGGTTAATGACTTAACTTCCTAATTGCCTCATTATGGGGTGCCCCACTGCGGGGTAGTTTTTGACATAGTTTATATCTAAGATACTTCCTTGATAGACTCAAATAGCTTGGTAAGGGGTATGTGTGTGTGGGATATTGAACTGAATGCCTAATGTCATTTTGACCCACATATCAAATTCAAGGGGGACCTCCTTTAAGAAATGTGTCCATTTTTTTTCCCTTTGATGTTACTTTGTTCTCAAGTATGTATGGTTTATGTTTGAGATTGATTTTGTCTCTTTTCATCCTAAAGTTTCAAAATAATGAGATTTTTTTTTCTGGTTTTCAATCTTCTACTTTTTTTTTTTTCATTTTGCCTCAATTTAATTCAATATATGCCTATTTTATATTGGGCTTATATTTTAAGAAATTAAGCTCAACCAAAGCCAAATCCCCTAACTAGTGATTGATAAGTTTCAAAGACCCTTATTATATGCATAAATTTGATATTATATTATATGAATTTCATGTAATTTATCAAAGAAAAGGATACTTATTTGATGAATTAAATGAGGTTTTTGTGAAGAATTGGATAAATTGAAGATTTCAGCAGGCATGGTTTTCTACGTAAACTTATGCATAATATTGGTGTAGGAAGTGAATTTTGACTAGAATGCAACTTAATTTGTACACAAGGAGCTACACAAGCTGTGTTGAATACTTGTGTAGGAGCGTGAAGAAATGGTTATAAGTTTTACGGAGTTCTGCACAGGCACTTTACATGGTCCGTGTAGAGTCATTTTAGGTAAGAATCTTCAATTTCCATCCTATATGGGCTCGAACGCTAGAAGTGTAGGATGGTCGTATAGGACTATTTTGGAACATTTTTATAGATACCCTCCTTTACTTGTCATTTATAGTTCATATCTTCAATCCTATATAACTTAGAGAGGAAAATAGACATTTTAGAGTGGATAAATGTAGGAGCTTAATCAATATCACAAGACATTGATCCAAAGGGGTTTTCATCATGTTTTCATTTTTATTTTTCTATAAATTATCTTTGTATATCTCTAGCTATGGAAAATAGATCTCTATACCATAGATCTTGTGAAACCCTAAACCTAATGTAAAACTTGATTATTTCATTAGTGGAAGTTTATGTTCTTGAATCTATTCTAGTGTTATTAATGTTCTTTGATTTAATATGTGTGTAGTATTATATCATTTTATGATTCTTGTTGATTAGGTTTAAAAGTCAATTGATGAGATAGATCCTATATGAATAGAGAATTTTGAATGTGATTTTAGACATAGAGAACATAAAATTTCTACGTAAAGATTAATATTTCTAGGGAATCGAGAACTAATCCTGTATGCCTCCAATGATGAAAGATGTTTCATTAGTCATATAGGGTTAAAATGCAATTCTCTTGAAAAAGCGTTTGATGAATTTAGGGTTTCCTATAGTTCAAGAATCTATAAACCATTAATGAATTTTTTATAAAGATTGAAAAATTGGTTAGTGGTGAGTCAAGATTAAGGGTATGTTTTGTGATTGATATTTCTAATAGCATGACACTCAGTTGTTAAGGTTTGTTAATAAATCAATTGTTAGACATTTTTAACATCATTAGACTCATATTAGCTAAATAGTAGAGATAAGGCAATTACTTGTAGTTGTAGGTCCTAGTGGATTGACCCTTCTGCTAATCTAAATTATAATCGATAGGTATGCTTACCTAAGCTTAATCGTAGAGCAAGTATAGGGTTTTAATTTAATTGATTGTGATTACGTGAGTAAACATAAGTTCTAATTTGATTGATTAATCAAGTCCATTTGGTTGCCCCCTAATTCTGATCTCTTTTTATTTGAAGTTCATCTATAGTTCAGAGTGAGTGATCACGGGGCATCAATTCAAATGATCCTTGCATATAGCAAATTTCTTTTTTTTCTTTTCTTTTTTATTTTGAAAAACTTTTTTATTCTTTCCTTAATTATTTTCAAGAGTCAAATTTATTAGAAAACTATTTCCTTAAAATGACCAAAAATCAATTTAATTATTGATAGGATAATGAATATTTACAAAGAGGGATGGATGAAGTATTTATAAACCACATCTTACAATGAATAAAATGGAAGTTCATTTACATAAATGATTTTTTGAGAATTTGAAGAAATAATGGTTCTTATTATTTACAACTTGTGGGATATTTATAGTTTTCCAAGTTTATGCAAAGTTTTTTTTACTTCAATAGAAGGTCCTTGAAAGTATATTCAAAAGTAAAAAAAGACTACATAAGAGATGATCCTTATCATTTAGCCTACGAGATGCAAATAGATGAAAAAAGATGATTGAATAGTAATGTGGCTTCAAGTTTCAAATAAAACAACGATATCTTATTAATTTTCTAAAGTCAAATACATTTCCCTAGGTCTTTAAAGATAAAGGAAAAGTATATTTATTCAAATTATATAAGTATTCAAATCTCAAACTGATGAAAATGAACTCTCATGTCCTTTTGCGAAGTTGGTTTTGAAGCCTCTTAATGAATTTTCTTGCTTGTATCACTCTTCATGTTGTATGTTGATGATCTCTTCCATTCTCCTATTCCAACATTTCTCCTAGAATAATTTTTGTCTTGTGGTCCCCAAAAAGTCAAAGGCAAACTTCTTGGTGAGTCTATAAGCTCCTCATACTTTGCCAGCCTAAAGTTCTCTTCAAACTTGAGTACTTCTTTTACTTCTCTTTCCTCCCATATCATTTTGATTTTCATTAGATGTCCTCTCTTAGTGGTGAGGGTCTAGTGTATCATCTTGGTAGTCTAATGTAACACTTGGAAAGGGCTCTAGAAATATAAGTTCTCATGCCCTACCAAATTGTCTTGCTAAATCGATTGGAAATTATCCGATACATCTTGTGATGCCAATCAAAGGGACACCTTTGAAAGGGAGGCAATCAGCAATGACCTTAGTGGTATTACACAGTTGACTTTCCACTGACATCCTCCATTCTATCCTTTTTAGGAGCTCTACCCACTTTTCAGTATTAATATTTTGTGGTATGACATGATCGTGGTGCCTTTAACATATCTCCTTCAAAAGCTTTGAGGTGGTTTGTAAAACATATGATTAGTAAAGTTGGTCCTTCCTTGAACATTCTATGTAATTGACGCTTCTCATAACTTAAGGACTTGAAACTTTCAGCCAAGACATGGGGACATAAGATTTCCCCTCCAAAATTGGGATGTTAATTTAACTACCCTATAACGAATGTACCTTCTCTTTTGTGTAAAGAGGATGGTACCAAATGTAGCCATAATGAAAGCATTAACACGATTTCGTTCCCATTCATCATAACTCCCATTACAAATATGACGGTTCTAAAAATAAGACAATGACTTAAGAAACCAATTATCAATGGCAGAAAGTTGTATGGAATCATCTCCACAACTTTTAAGGGCTCTTTACAACTTAGAGCTATTAATATTCAAAAAGAGTGGAAAGTTTGTGCAACGACCTAACTTAACGGCATTACAACTCGCTACGTGTTCTTCTATTAAAAAGGACATGCCAAGGCTATAAAATATTAAACCATAGATATAATTATCTCCAAATTTCACATAAAAGGTTGAATTTATCATTATTACCATTCGTCTCTTAGAAACATAAACTGATATTATCCAAAAGTACTTATATAAAATCCAAAACATAACAACTTATCTTATAAACATCTTCAATAATAATCTAAACAAACTCTATATATTTGTATGGTCTTCAAAGATCTTTTCTCCTATTCTTCTTCATCAGAATCTGTTAGTCACAAGTAGGAAAGTCGAATCTACTAACGTCGTCTCCCATGGTCAACATAAAAGTCATATCCAGACAATTCTCAACCAACATATCTTCACCTGCACCTGAAAAATAAAGGATTAAGTGAAAATGCCTAGTATGCCATACTACTCACACATGCGCATGAGTACATATCAAGAAAATTCACATGCATCATATGCTTATGCAACATCCACAGGTTTATTGTCTTTTGATTAACCAACAAGCAGCATAGTTTGGGATTATTCATGACTAATCCTAAACCCGAAGAAACTCATGACCCTGATATAAACCATAGTATAAAATAGTGTGTGTGTATATATATATATATATATACTTGCGTTCACAATTAGCTGGTAACGACTTCTAATCTATCGGAATCATTTCTAAGTGCAACTCCACTCGGCACACCGCCATATAAGGATCATCAGGTTGCCAGTGTTGGTATCACACTTCTGTCGTGGTCATTACTAACCGCAGCCAAACACAAGCACATATAATTTTTAAAAGCCTACAAGGGTTAGTTCAGTTTATATGCATGTCTAATCCTATAATCATAAACAGCAAACAAGATATGGTCATACCTGGATTTGTTTCCAAACTTTAATCCACCAACAGATCTTCTTAAAAGAATAGAACCCTAATCCCACAAATATTCCTAATCAACAACATATCTTAATCAATTCCAATTGCAACACATAATCAAACCCTAATCCTTAATTTCATAATCTTACTCAAAGGATCTATAACCCTAATCATAGATCTACAAAAAGAGGTTAACACACTTGTCTCCTTTGTTTATGTTAATGAACCTTCAAACTCAGCTTTCCTCAATTTCTAATTTCTCCACAATTCCTTCAATACATATATAAAATCTCCAATTAACAATTTGATTTACAACAACAAATAAAATTTCATTTAACGATAAGATTGGATGGATCCTTACTTACCTGGAACTTGCAGATCTTTATTTTAAACAAAAACCCTAAATCAATCAATTTACTATTCTTAATCAGCATAAGCATATTCCTATAACCTATAAATCTTAGAAATCAGAAACTATAATAAAGATCATACCTTTATTTTGAATTGAAACCATAAATCTCCAAATCCACTTTAGGGTTTCTTCACTAGATCTTGAATCTCCTTCAAACATATGAAAAGAACCTTATAAGAAAGATAACCCTAAATGATTAATTGAAAAGACTAGAGAGAGACCCACTTACCTAGGGTTTTTGCTTAGGAAAAAGGCAAGATAAAACTAGGCTAAAGGGGTCTATTTATAAGACAAGTTTAGCTTAGGAAAAATGAAAAATGCAATCCCATAATCTTTAAAGATTTTGTTGACCATCATTAATGTGAGGGTTGATAATAATATCTTATTTGTTAGGGTTGACCATAGAACCTTCTTATTTTATAAAAAATGACACATTTGCCCTTCATTATAAAATATTTATCTTTATATTACAGTTTGAATAGGTTATGCCCTTAATTCAGGGAAGAATATCCCTCTTTCATTGGAGCTGCTTGTAGTAGTTGTGCATATTCTTCCAGTGTAGGAGATATGTTGAATTATTCAAAGGAAAAGATGAATGAGTTAGGATCCAAAAAATGAGTTAATTCCTTAACCAAAGTCTATTCTAGTTGAACTTCCATGAGGGCTAGAATAAGTTTGACTCTTTGTAAGATAACTTCTTGATGAACTCTATTGAAATAACCAACCAGTCTTTTTCCTTTAGGCAGCAATAATGATCCATGTGGACTTCATTCTTGTCAATGAGGTAGCTATTTAGATTGTCCATTTTCCCGCAATTATAAAGCTTTTTATAATTATTTTCCCTTTAAATGTAGCCACATTACTTTTTACTTGATGTGTTAATGCAATATACTACATATATACGTTTAAAAAATTATCTTCAAATACTTAAAAAAAAAGAGTTTCAACTATAAGTGAAAATTTTACATTAAAGAGGTAGACTATTTACAATTTCCTATAGCTTATTCTATTATTTATGAACTATTAAGGGGAATAAACATTTTTACATATTTACAATCACACAAAGCAAAAAAAAAAAAAATAATATAATGCAATGAATGAAACCATATGGATGTAGATTTGGGTAATGACAAAGTGTTTTGCCAAAATTTCTTATAATTTCATTGGTTAGAATTATTACCTTAAAGAAATTATAATGGAATTGTAATTTACAAAGTACAAAGGAGTTATAAGAAAATTCTAATAGGTTGAAAATTTGTAAGGAAGTCTTTTCTCCTTTTTTAAAGATAAATATTTACAATTTTTTTAATCTTGAAATAACTCTAACTTTCCTTTATTTTAAAAAATTCCTTCTCTTTGTTTTTTTTTTCTTTATTTTTTTGGCACAACACTTAGGGTTTGTTTGTTTGTTGGCAGATTATAGGTATAGACACCTTTTTCTAATAAATTATTTAAAAAATTAGATACAGATAAAAAAAAGTTGGCAGTTCTCATTAAAATATCAAATAGATCAAATATAGATAAAATATAAATGTAAATCGGATATATTTATACATATATTTTAAAAAAGATACAAATACAGATGAAAACTAGACAATCCAAACATATCCTTAGTCATTACCCTCATTTAGTGAATGCATATTTGGTAAGTTCTAAAGGTCCCTCGATTTAATGGATCAAGGTTATGTTAAACAAGCGGGGGGCTAATTCGTACTTCAATCAGTGAATTACCACAACTTCTAAGCTTGGATTTTCATTTTATGGTGTAATTTCCTTTAATTCAATTTATATGAAACTTTAACCCATTTGATATAAACCCTTGGCTAGGAATTAAAAGAAATTTATTTTCTTTAGAAAATTTTAGGAGTTGCCACCCGACTAAAGTCGAGAAAAAAAAATCTAAGTTAGGATTAGCTAGGAGCAATGGGTTAATTGATTATAACTTAGCTATTGATATGCAGAAATTGATTTTGAAAAAGGGTTAATGAGAAAAATGATTCATGAACTTTCACAAATAGAACAATTAGGTACTTGAAGTTTGATTTTGAATAATTTGGTACATGAACAAAGTTTTGTTGACTTCGCTCATACCTAAAGTTTGGTTTTGATAAATTTGATACCTAAACAAACTTTTCGTTGACTTTTTTTATGAACAAAATTTAACTAGAGTTTCATGAGTTTGAGGGCTATCCTATTAAAACCATATGATTACCATGCTCAAATTATCATTCCTTTAATGTCTCAAAAAGTTTTGATGCATAAAATATTTACAAAATGGTAATAATTAATAGTATTTACAAAACAATGTTTATATCACAAACATTATGTTTAGTTATGTTACTTAAATATTAAATAAAATATTTACAAGATGAAATGAAAAGGAAAGAATTTTCATTTTTCAAGTCGCCTCTAAGGTGCTGTACCCATTAATCAAAATCAGACATCATGTAGTTCTTTTAGAGATAATTTTATTGGATAGGTCATTTTTGGATTTTGAACTCTTTAACTGTAAGTTTATTAATTTCTTATGATTTATAATTTTCAAATATTGTGAACCCCATCACTCTATCAAATTTGTTTTCATTTTTGAAAATAAGTTTTTTCTAAGTGACAAAATACTTTACCAATATTTTCTATTTATTCTATTCATGCATACATACTTTTCCTTTTTTGTATATTTTCATTCATTATATTATTATTTTTTATTTTTAAAATATTTTCTCTATAAAAATTTGATGAATGTGTATATTATTACATATATTTATTTACTGACATTTTCTTTATTTATTGTCATTTTTTAATGAAATCATCAATTTAAAACACATATTATTATTATTATTATTATTATTAAGTTAAATAATTAACTAAAACAAGATAAAAGAGAAGTACTTTCTTGGTTTTAGAGCAAATATGTATGGGTTGGATGGCTGGAGCTAGTAACGGATTGGATCCGATGGAGATTGGTCAAGTGGTTAGCGGAGTGGGTTCTTGCAATTCTAAGGTTAGTAACAATGATGATTTGGTCGAACAAGGGCAATGGGTTGTGCTAAAGACTAGGTGACTTTGGATTTACCTGAAAATGGCTCAAGAGCGATGCTTCAGAACTGGCTAGGTGGTGCAGTGGTAGTGCTCTAGGACGGTGGTGATCAACAATGTTCTTCACTAGAACAAAGCTACTAATCGATAGTTCTCTTCCCTAAGAACCTTCCTTAGAACTGCAACTTCAATTCACATGTATGAGTGATTTTTATGTGTTTCGAATATCTAAAAATGTAACAACAACCTCTATTATACTTTTTTTTTTTTTTTTTGCTTCAATCAAACATGGCAAGTCATGATTCATAATTTCAAAGATTGGATCTTGATTTTGTTTATATGAAATGAAAATAAAACTTTGATGCTTTCTTGATATTAGAATCATATATTTTTTTATTGTGATGCATAATACACACTCAAAAGGTTTGATTTTGTCTCTTTTTGATCAAATTAATATAAAAGAAGAATATGAAATGTTATTTCTTTTGGAAATTTTTGGCCCGATTTGATTATGAAATACTATGAATTAAGACCACTTTTGGTCTTGATTCAAAGTATGCCATGTCTACTTTGAGATTTCACCATTAATTTGTTGAAATCTCAATGAAGAATTAATTAAAAATGGCTTAGAAGTGAGCCACCTAAACATGGAAATTACGAATACTTTGGAGTGTTGGAGGTTAGGGATGAAGTTGATGTCATCATGATGTTAATAATCGCAAGCTAATCACATTTTGTAAGCCTCGGAAAATTTCAATAAATAATTTTAAGATGAACTTCGAAAATAAACCCTAAAAGTCACTCCAAATTAAAACCAAATTTCAACTAGTCCAAAAACACGAACGAATTCATTAACTTCTTAATCTTGAGAAAATGAAAATCTTTAAAAATAAAATAAGAACACAGTGGTCTTCAAATTCTAAAACCTCTACGTACGACAAATTTTCTATTTAACTCTAACTTATAAATTCGGGTAAAATGGAGCCCTAAAGCAAATTGCTAAGAAGTAAACAGTGATTAACCTTCGGGAATAAAACTCAATCCAAAGAATTCCGAGAACGTCGTGAGATACTCAATTCTTATAAAAATCGACCTTAAAGTAAATCTCACCAATCCAATACGTCATAAAGGTATAAAATGTTAGTTTCCAAACTTGCAAAGGTGCGAACCGGAAAGTCAACCGGGAAACCTAAGTCCTTGAATCTCCCAAGAAACTCCGTAGTCTAGATCCGACAATTCCGTGTTGCTAAACCAAGGAGTCAGAATAAGAGAAAAATGTGTAATTGGTTCGTGTTAGGCCTAGGATGCTCGAAAGGATGAGACCAACGGGTTTTCGACCTATTCCAATCCGACCAGGTGCCGACTCCGAAAAGCGCGCCCTGGGATTTGGAATGTTAGAGAATATGTTATTAATGCCATTAGATTCATATTTCTATGAGGATCTTTAAATTATTAGTTTTCCAATTTTTCAAATGGCTAGAAGTATCCGATTTTGCAAATTTAATTGTATTTCATTACTACAGGAATTTAGTGAGTTTTCTAGTATGATTTACTATTATTCATTACCTGATTTTCATTATTATTATTATTATTATTATTATTATTATTTTATTTATCATCATCATCATCATCATCATCATCGTAATGTATATCCTAGTTCTCCCGGTGATCGGAAAACTTCGGAAACCTGAGAACGAAACCCTATATTGGTCTGGTTCAAGCTTAGTGAGAGGAGCCTAGAAACCTTAGATCCGGCTTTTCTTCGGTTTGATACTAAAAGAAGTTTTATAAAGTAAATGAATTTGAATTATTATTCTAAAGTATATTTTAGACCTTTGGAAGTTTTAAATTCGGGAATTTTTCAATTCCGGGTCCTCCCGAGCTCAATTACGGAAAAGCGTGCCCCGGGACCACGAACTCAGAAAAATGTTCCGGGATATTCATTAGAACCGTAATTTTATAAGGATTCCAAAAACATCAATTTTATAATTTTCCGGGCTATAAAAATTACAGTTTTAACCTTTTCTCGTGTTTTCGTTACAATCGGTAAAGTAGATGTCTTGTCTACTATTCACAAGTACAACCTACACTACACACTACCCATACCCTATTCTTACATCCTTACAACCACTCAATTATATTTTCTTTTCCAAGAAATTTTTGTCTCCTATTAAATTAACATTTTTATTACATTTATTACACAATTTCAAATTTATCAAATTTCAAACACACACACACACACATAACCCTACATGGCCGGCGCCATTCCCCCTCCCTACATTCCCAATTTGATTTAATTTACCTCTTTTCTTACTTCAAACAAACCCTAAATTCACTAATATAAATAATCCTTAACTTTCTCTCTCCTTCATTTCATTCTTCATTTTCCAAAAATCACAAAACACTCTCTTCTCCTTCCCTCCTATTGCCATGACTCTCCTCTCTCTCACACTCACACACACAAGCTCAAATCCTCTTCTTTTCTACCTCTAAACTCTATTGGTATGTTGATTTCAAGCTTTATTCCTCCCAAATCTTGTAATGGCAAAGCTATTCTTGTGTGTTTTTCCATTTAATCCCAATGATCAAATGCTAGGGACATGAAAACACTAGTACAAGAATAACAAGCCATCACAAGAAGTGGATCTAGAGTTTAAATGAGTTTTTGTGAAGATAATGTTGTGGTCATGCATGTAAAGTAGAGATCATGCATAGATATTCATGTTCATGTCATGAAACCCATGAATCATGCATGATATTTAGTGGATCTAGTGTTTAGACATTCACATCTTCATCCCCCTTTATGCTCATATGGTTATTTTAATTTTCATGCATGGATGATCATAAAAATGTAGCCTTGACTATGTATAGATATGTTAGATGGTAGATCTTCATGTAGAGGAGATAAGAAACTTGAAAAAGAAAGTATGATGTTGGAAAAGTTTAGTTGAAAATTCGGATGATTTTGAAACCTTATTTTAAAAACCCCCAAAACCACTTTAAAACTCATATTTTTCATGAAAAATGAGGGGTATGTGTAATAGGTATCTTAAAGGGATGATTTTCATAAGTCTAGATGAGTTTAGGCATGAGTAATATGTGAAAACAAGTGGTGGAGTTAGAATGAGAAATTTTGAGATAGTGATTAGTTTGATAAATTCGTAATTTGGAATTGAGCCTACATAAACACTTAGTGTCCAAGCTCAAATGGCATGTTTTATGAGCTAAATGGAGCCTTTAGATAATAGATATGAAGCTTCAATTTTGATGCATTAAACAAGTTTTCTCATAAAGCAAATGCAAGAAAAATAGAATTTACAAAATTCGGATTTTTATAAGTAGCTTGTTCAAAAACATATTTACTCAATGAAAAATATAGATTTTTATGCATAAATGAAGGTCATGGTTAATATGGATGTTGAGAACTCATTTTCATTTAGATGGTAAGTAATTTCCAAGAATAAAATCATAAGAACCCTAGGGAATGTAAAGTTGGGAAAATTTAGCTTTTCATAAATGATTATTAAGAAATTCTTAATAATTAGTAGTCCATGGGAGTTCATCATCAAAGATCATCAAGACCATGCATATATTGAGTTCATTACATGATATTCATATTAGGAATCCATTCATGTACCATTTATACATGAATCATCAACTAGGAATAATTTTATCAAATGCGAAAAGATTTTTCGGAATTGAAAAAGTGACAGAACAGAACTGATCCCACTGTTTCGTGACTTTAATGTTTTCAAAACTTAAATATAATATTATAATTAGATATATCTTTTGAAGTAGATAGAAATCGATATATAATTCGCGAGATTCCGAGTTAAAATGACCAAGTTCTGGCCGTTTTAAGTTGGAATTCCCGCTTAGGACGGGAATTACGAATTTGATAGTTTGTATAAGATCGTTTGGATTAGTTTGAGTTGAAATACTTATTAGAGTATTTCTTCCTTTTTAGGAGATCCCGAGATCGATGATTCCCTGCCACCGAATTATTATTACTAGAAGACCGGTGATGCAATGGCCGAGTGAGTTTTCTCCTTGTTTTGTTACCTTGATTGTGATTGTAGTTAGTTGCATTAGAATTGTAGGAACAAGATAAAAATCGATATGAATGGGGATGGATATATGATGAGACTGTGATGAATGTATGCCAAAGAATACTAAAGCATATCGAAACCACGATTTGATTGGATAACTGCACCGTTCATATTATTTCTGTTATATGTGTGATATGGATTGGTCACTCTAAAGAATGTATAAATATTTTTGACCTAAGTAAAAATTAAATTGGTCATGCATCGCATTGGACATATTGCATTTGGTAGCATGCTACTCCTACGCAGGTCGATCGGTATGGTCCGTGATGACTCGTTTGGATAACGAACCCAGTGCCAGAGCTCATTCAGGGGTACTAAGGCGCATGTGGATGCATTCTTGGATGAGCCTAGCCGAGTCAAGTGCTAAGAGCCGAGGGCTTGGGGACTGGATGCGGTCGTGTAGACTCAATACCATTCCTAACCCAAGATACGGAGGGCGTAAATCCGTTATGTGTGTGGGTTCCGGATACCCACGCATAATTGCTTACTCACGTGTTTGTTCATGCATAGCATATGATTGACTAATACTTGTTTGTTATGGTACGGAATTAAGGGAATTCTCACTAAGCTAGTGTAGCTTATACCCCAATAGTTGTTTAAATGAACAGGTTGTCTCAAGAATGCAAGGTGGGGACCTAATTGGTTGGAGCCGGGAATGACTTTGGGATTTCGGCAAGGAATACGAATGTTTGACGTTATCTGCTAGTTTTAGGATTTGTCTTGTAATAGTTTATGCAGGGAAGCCTGTGGATGAATGTAATTGGAGTTGAATGATTTGTATTTTGAAGTGTAGTGATTTGCATCTGAAGTATAGTAAATTTGTATTTCCTTTACATTGTTACTCAAGCTATATCAACGTAAAATGTATTACTCCGATGAGTCTCCTCCATGTGTTAGATGCCTTGTACATAGTATGGAAGCCTTTGCGTGACTAAGGTGATCATTCGTAGGCTTTAATATTGTGTACGGCGGACTGCCACGTTTAGGGTACTCTTCGGGGCATGACACATTTCACCATGTGTCACCTAGTGGCCAAAAAAATGAAAATGCTCCAATGCCCTTCACCATGGATTGAACCCTTACCCTCTTGCTTATATATCGATGTATTACAATTTGGCCATTTGCTTATTTCTCAATTTTGTTTTGCAAGCAAATGGAACTTAAGGCCTTGTATCTAGGCCTAATTAAATAGGTCAACATACTGTGGCCCATTTAATTGGGTCCATGATTAAAATTTACATCATGTTAAACCCAAAATTGATCTATTTATTATTATAAACTCTCTTTTTTATTATTATTACTTTTACAATTACGATTATTATATATTTATTATTTTATATATTAATTATTATTATTTTAATTTATTTTGTTCTATTTATTTTTTAAAACAATATTTAAAATTTTAGGCTTAATATAATATTCATTTTATTCTTGTTTAATGCTTTATTGGACAAAAATTAAGTGCCTACAGTTGCATTTATTGAATTTTGTTAATATTACTACACCAAGGCTTTGTTGTCATGGAATTTGCCAAGGCACTTTAGTGGAGTTTTGGCTTGCTTAAACAGCTTTGCTCCAAAAAATTGTAAATATTTGCGGTTTAAATCACTTATCTCCATATTCCTCTTTTATCTCTGGTCATACATGATGATGATTTTTACTATAAAAGCTTAATACAATTTAAGCTAGTCATAATCTTTCTAGTTCCATCTAGATGCTTTTTTGTACATGAAACGTGTAACATTTTGTTTTATTTGTTTTGTAACATTTTACAATCCTATCATTTTGTAATGTAATGTGTAATCTTTATGCCATTTGGCACTTTATTAAAAAAAAAAGATTTATTTATTAAATACTAAACATATATGTTATATACATGTGATATTAATGTTATCAATTATTGACAATTATATATGTTTCCTTTCCATTTGTTTTGTTTTTAGTTGATGGTGATTGTATAGATACAATATTCAGTGATGAATGGGCAAGGGCATTGTATGGTTTATCCTTAATTATATAAGTGGTTATTATAGAATAATTGGTACAAAATACGCATATATTAAATAGGAGGGAAATGCAAATACACCCCAAAACCTAATGCAAACAACCTCTAAAACCTTACTTTTTGTGTAGATATATCCTTTAAATTTACAAATGTTGTAGATCTTAAAATTGGCTAAAAACTCAAAAAAAATTAGCATACAAGTTCATGGACTTTGACCTTGAAGTAAAAACATTCTCAAACTCATTAAAGTATACTTTAATACTCATTAAATTTTGATCTTAAGATGTTTTTACTAAATTAAAAGAAAAGGAAATCAAATATTCTCTCTGTTGTAAATTTATCTGAAATAGCCATAATTTCCTAAATCATGTTTTATAAATGTGTTAATGAATTTATGCATGATCAAGAAGTATGATGAATATGATTTATGTTAGTATATGACATATGTGTTGTGTTAATGTGTTTAAATATTTATTTATCTTAGTGTAACTAAATATTGAATTTATAAATTTATAAATATAATAAAGTGTATGAAAAATTTCTTGAAACAAGCTAAATAAGTTTGTGGACATAACATAATTTTTGGCTAATTAAACAAGCCTAAAAACACACTTTTAAGGCCCCAAAACAAGCCCATTTAGTGCAAGATAAGACTATCCCTTTTGGTAGGCCCTAAAGTCAAAGTTTGGATAAGTATTAACCCCATTTGATGAAGAAAACCATCTCTAAAATATGCCCAAAAATTTCACACGAATTTCACCATATTCTCTTCAAGTTTCTCCTCTTGTTTCTTCCAAAACCCTACACTCCAAGCCCTAAACAAGGTGAAGATCATAAGCCCAAGTGAGACAAGTGGTTCAAATGTTTTTCTTCAAAGTTTAAAGCCCCTTAAGGTATGTGTGTTGTTTGTTATATGTATTTGTTAGTAGGCTTTCTTATATGAATGAGGTTCTAATGCTAAATATGTGGTTGGATGAGTTTTATGTGTTGATGGTAGTTTAAGTAGTTTATTGATGATAAAAGAGCTTGTACTATATGCTAAACATGTAACTTGAAGTGTTTGGATGATTGAAGTGTGGGATGGAGGTCTTGTGAAGTGTGTAAGTTAAATGAAGTTAGGGTATAGATTTGTGTTTAATATGTGTAGATTAGTGTTTGATGAGATTGAAGTGATGATTTTGTATGTTAAAAGAAATTAGAATACATATAGGTTAAGGTTTGGTGTTAGAATTATGTTGGAAGGAAGTTTGGAAATGAAAAATTGGATAAAAAGTTTGTGTTTTTGAATAGGGGAGGTTTGCAATTTTTCAAAATCTGTACTGCAGTATACACCTCCCCAATGCCGTCGGCGTAGGGCTCAACACTGCTGGTGTACATGCAACATTGCCGGTGTTGGGGATATTCACGGGCATGGACTGACCCTGTGGAACTCTTGGAAATTTTGATAAATTTGAGTTGCATCTATATTGCTCAATTCCGCCGGCATAGACCCCAAATTGCGGCGTTTATGTTAACGCTGCCAGAGTTGGTAAACGTAGAACTTTTGGTATAGACTACACCGCCTGAATGTTGCCTGCATTAAAGGCCGGTGTGTCCCCTGCAGTTTTCCATTTTCAAAACTTCTTCAAACCATTTCCTTTATCTTGCTAAGTTATAGTTTGATGATTTTGTGAGTTGTATGATCTTGTTAGATGTATAAATGATATGTTATGATCTTGCCTTGGATTCATATGAATTCCCATGAGTGTTAATCCTAGAATTAGTTATGTTCTAGGTGTGATTCAAAGTGTTTATATTGATTTGAATTTAATTTCCTTGTAATAGTGATAAATACTCCTTTGAGTTCCTCTACCGATCTTCGTTTGAGTGCTTCTATTGGTTCCCTTTATAGTACAGGTACGCAGTAATGTGTTTGATTTGTTGCCTTGGATAGGCATGACTAAATTCACTTTAATTTAAGAAAAGTTTAAATTGATTGAAATTGATTATTATTATGCTAGTGAATATAGTTCGGGGAGCGACACCTTTTTCAGATTAGGGGTACAGTAATTTATGCGCTTAGGCCACCCTTGTCGTTATAATAAGACTTTTATAAGTGGCAAGGCGGGTAGTTGATAGGGTTATTGGTATCGGTATAACATTTGCTTGTTCTTAAAGAGAAATAATATGATTTAATTCAATTGTTTATGGGAACATTTGAATTAGATGATATTATGAATTAAGTTAAGTAAAGTTGTGAAACGGCTGAAAACCCTAGAGGAAGCTACTTTTTCATTTATAGATATATCATCTAGGAGATATAAGAGATATAAGTCCCTAAACAACTTATATCAACCTCTTGAGTATCGAGATCATTACTTAAGACCCCCAGATATCCTTGTTGTCTGGAGTTTGAATACTCCAATGTTTTTTGATTAATTAATGATTTCCTAATGACTTGATGGATGTTGCATTTGCATATAGTTTAAGCTTGTATGTCATTCGCCTTGGTTTTGTTTCTTGCGTACTAGGCCTTTGCTTATTATTTTATGTTTTAGGTGTTGATGACCATGATGAGTTCTACACCAGTATGGGGTATGGGATGGATTTTGAGGACTTCCTAGATGATTGGGACGATTAGAAATGACTATAAATTTGATGAAATTTTTGTAATAGTATAGTTTCAGAGGTATATGTAATAGTTATGATTGTTTTTGCTAAACATATGTATTTTGTAAATGGCTTACTTATAAGCCTTGTCTGTAATATTTATATGTATATATGTCTGTATGGATTTATAACTTATATGTAAATGTTATTTTTTTTTATAAAAAGTCTTATAGGTTGTTAGTTCTTAAAATTGGTTCTCATAAGAGATTTAGATAAACAAATATCTAATTTGATCTAGGTAAACAAACTTACATATAATACTGTAGGTTATATATGCTTGAGAATCTAGATGCATTTTAACTATAGAGGTGAGTCGGGTCTTTTAGTGAGATAGTTTGCAATATCTGAAAGTTCTAAAGTCCTATCATATAGACGTTAAATTGCAGGGTTATGTGTAATTTCTCATAATACAAACTAGTGGTCAACGCACCCGTAATGCATGTGCAAATATGACCACCCAAGATTTATAAAACTTGATTGCAAAGCAGTAAACCATAAAACCATGTAATTATACCTTGATATAACATTGAAATGTATTTAGAAAGGAAGGTCTATATGAAAAGATGTAAAACGATATGTACAAAATAGAATAGCATTGATTTTTGGACAATGACATTGATAGGTTTAACCTATCTTCTCTAATGTTTTCTAAGTTAGCTAATAGGTATGAGTATGATCTTAACATTTCTGCCAACCAGATTTATAGAAATTTATCTAAATTGAGAATTTTTCCTTATTTTTTTTAGCCATTGCAACGGGAAGGAAGAAATGAACTCGATACCTCTCACTTAATTGTAATAATGGGATGATATAATTTTCCAATTAAATAAGAGTTATTAATTAATTATACATATGATAGCAATCACAACCCAACTAACAACTACTTTTATTAAGCAATAAAAAATAACAGAGAGCAAGCCCAACAACAATAGTCCAATCCACACGTAATCTTGGTCTACATTTATTACAGGACACTAATACAGAAGAATACAAGTAAATGAAAACCCTCAAACGTTGTCTGTCTCATTTCATATCTTCTTCTAAAAAGCTCTCCTAAAGGTTTGTCTCCTTTTCCTCTTCTTCCTTACTCTTCAAGAAGAAAGAAATTGGGGTTTCGTCAGTTTTCTAATCAAGATCTGTATTTAATGTTTGATTTGTACAAACAATGATTTTATTTCTTGATTTGTATGTATAAAAGTTTTGATATTTAAATGGGTTACTGATTCTAGGGTTTGTGTTTGTTTGTATTTGCATGAATTGAGATGAGCAAGAAGAAATGAGAAGTAACACTCACTGATATTCGAGCTATTAGCAGGCTCCAAGGGAAGCTGAAGAAAAAAGATGGTTTTATTTAGGTATATTCCATATCCAAAACTAACTGCAACTCCTTTATTTATAAGTTGTATTCTCAAGACTATTATTGAAGTTAACTATGTAATTAACTCTTGATTTAATCTTGATTTTGTATATGGGCGGTATGATATTAAAGTAGTCCAAAGTATGCTTAAGTCAAACAAAGCATCCGTTGTCCTTTGTTCATAATTGCTTACCTTTAAAAATAAGTACGTATTAACAAATATAAGACATTAAAAGAAATTTTTGCTCTTTAATATCATAGATAAATATTACAAAATATTTATAAAGTTTTTCCATTACGTTTATTCTTTAATACAAAATGTATTATACGCTTTGTAAAAAGTAAAAAAGATTCAATAGAAGACGTGCACATCAATTTGAAGATGACATATATTATAAATTCACTCTTATATAATAAATAGCTTTTTTATAAAATTTGTAAAGTAAAATATGATACAATAAATAATATAATCTATAGTTATTTTCTCAAAATATATAAGTAGATAGTTAAAGTATATATAATTGTCCAAATGCTAAACTATGGATATTCTAAAAATAGCCGCCAAATTTACGTGTTAATCCACAGCAAATTTGAAAAGAAAAATGACCAATTGGAAATGAAGTAAATATCATTTAGTTTCTCTTCGATATTTTAGAATAAAAAAAAATGCACCTAAAACTTATTTACCAAAACAATCTATAAAATGTATTAGTGAGTACACCTGAACACTCATCTAGAGATAGACATAGAGGATAAATGGGATAAGCTGGTGGCTTCGTTTTCAACTGCCATAGTAATCGAGATGTAGAAATGGTAACTGTACAAAGTAAATTAGGGACGTGATATAACTTCAAATAACTTCTTTTATAGGAAAAGGTCTATCAAGGGTTAGTTTTGTAAAATTAAAATTAAAAAGATTATAACCACAAGGCTTTCTTGCTTTAATAATCTATATATATATATATATATATATAGATATTAGTGCCTATTATTCACAATTGATGCCAAATTTTAATATTGGATCAACTCATTTAAGCTTTTGACTTTATAATCCCGATTTATATCGTGGAATAGGATCCTATTAAATCCAAGCTATTATTATTTTGATAAGAAATTTGACGAGATTGTGGGGAGAGAATGACCAAAATTTGTATAACCTTATGTTTCTACTTCTTTGCAATACTAATAAGTAATAATAATAATAATAAGTAGAATAGTTAAAGAAATCAAATTTTTGAAATCCAGAATTGTGGGAACTGAGAGTATTTTTTTTCAATTCTAAATTTTTCCGCGTCTTAACACCTATATTTTCACCAAATTTTGGCTAAAATTGTAGCAAATAAAATTTCATTGAATCCTCTTTTATGTAATAATAATCCAATTGTCTGTCGAAATATTATTTTCTTGGAATGAAAATTGATTGCAATTATCTAGTCTTTGAATATATATGGAGGAAGATAATGTATATTAGGCAAGGAAAGTTTTGGAATCTAGTTAAAAAAAAAAAGATGAAACTTTTATTATTCGTTTACTTTACTGTAATTACAATTCCATTACACCATTATTTATTATGAAAAATTATTAAGGCATTTGGTTTATTGTAATAGTGATTCCATAAGGAATTCCTATTAATAAAAACACTGAACAACTATTATTTACTCAAACTTATAAATATAAATTCAATGCTGGTATTATTTTTTCCAAATTATTCCCATTTAATTAAAAAAAATTAACAAATAAAAATCCTAGTACAGTTCTACTCTATTACTTAGTAATGACAATTTTATTATGTATTATTCATTCATCGAAGTGAATGGCTGTTGATGATTCAAGTACAGTTAAACCTTTTTGATAGTTCAAATAGGTTATAATATTATATAAAGTGATGCAAATACAAATTAATATCATTGAAATAGTATCTTAAATACACATAACAATTGTTTTTCACATAGTAAATTTTATTCTCTATTTGGATATTATTTTTATCTCTATTTGCACCACTTTTTAGTAATGCTCATTTTCTTATATTCGAAACATATATATTTTAATGTAGGATTAATATCACAAATGGCATTTGAACTTTGAAAAAATATATAATCAGGTATCTGAAATTTGAAATAGATCAATTTAGTATCCAAAACTTGAAATTGACAAATTTAGTACATCAAAGGATTTTTTGCATACACTAACAGTACTTTCATAAAGTTCTTTCAAGTATTAAATTAATTAATTTCAAAGTTTTTCATGTACTAAATTGATTAATTTCAAAATTCAATTACTAAGCTGATCATTTTTAAAGTTTAGGTATCTAATTGCATATTTATTCAAAGTTCAGATATATAGCCTTTCTCATATATATATGTGTGTGCGCGCGCGTGTATGCATCATGCTAGAGCTAGATAGAAGAAAAACAAATGGTTGTTATGAGAACTTTATAAGTTGCTTCAAAATAAAATCACTGATGCCTTGTGAGAATTCTTCTTTAACCTTAAGAAGATTCTGCGTTATAAAGTTTGCTCGAGTACCAAATAAAAGGAGATATATCTACCAAGATATGGAGTGAAATGCAAGGCCTATACTTGCAATACTACGTAGCAAAATATAACGCTTTGCCGAAATGATGAGAACCAGAATTCCAGGACAAAATGAGCTAATAAAATACTAAAAAAGAAAAAAAAAAAATCTTCGAATGATTATAGCTCTATTTACTTTTATATCTATAAATCGTCAAATTGTGAATATATTGAATCAATAACCCAATAATAAAACCTTTTATATCGGCAACTTGCGTGGTCCCTCACGAACGTTCATATCCAGTGGCGGTGGTTTCAGTTCATTTTCGTCCACACTAATAAACACCCATGCATGCATGCACATGTGGGCCGAAAATTGATCATTAAGCTTCACATCATTAGCTTATTGGCAAAAATAATAGAAAACAGAACAAAAGGCATCCCTTCACTCTGTTGTAGGACATATGATATGTTAAATTGAATTTGATGAAAATGATGGAGTTCTAATGATTAAAAATTTCTGTTTCTCCTAACCATTTTATATAACAAGATCTGTCGCTTTTTTATTTTTATTTTTCATCTTTTCTTATAAAGAAATCATTTTTAATCATGTGGACTTATGCAATTTTTTTTTCTTCATTACATATATGCAAGGCTAACGGCCAGTGTAATGTCTATGACAATTGTTTTTATTGAAAACATATAAACTGCTATTCACATTATGAACGATGTTGATATGAGATTTTTGGCTAAGCCCTATTGGGTCAGAGCTCAAGACTAATGGACCTTTAGCCTAATACTAGCAGCTATAGAGCCCACTCCATGAAGGCCTTAGAGACTAACTAGGCCCCAACATTGAAGAAGAGCTCCTGAGTAACCTCGGTTTGCCTAAGCAACATATATGCTCGTGACCTCGATCTCAACCTCCTTTATGGTCTATGGAGGTTAAGAGCAACGATGTCGTATCAATTGCAACCCTCTGCCTTGATGGAGTGGTCCACAACAACTTGATAACTAAATCCTTCAGCAATTTGCTCCCATTTGGCCACCTGCTGTGCCCAACATATCCGTACCATAGTATTGACACAAGCATGATTTGTGCTTAGCATTGTCGTATCCTGTAGATCAGGCTAGCTAGTAGCCTAAAGGAACTCCACCACATGTAAAGAATGTCTCGTATTCCCCTTTGGAGTTTGTCATGGCTACCTTTTATAAGGCACCATCTAGATCCACTAAGAAAGTAAGATCTTGACAACTCTTGAGATTCTTAATGCTTTATGTTCTTAAGCACCTCTAAGGACCCATAGCTAACTTAAGCATTAGAGTAGCTACATTGGACACTAGCCAAGTACTCTGTGTTCGTAGGTTTACGGTGCATCCACACCTTCCTTATCTTCCATCTAGGAGAAGGAAAACTCTACCAACAAATTCAACACTTGCGTCACGTGGCACTATCTGCGGGAAACCTTTATTTCATAAAGCATATACTCTAAGACACTAACGATCTCCTTACTACTACCGTTCCCTCCTCCACATGGTAAAACTATCTAGCGAGAGAGGACAATTCAGGAGCAATAACCAAGCCATTGCACCACTGACTACCACTACAGCCATAATAGTAAAACAATAGCAGTTGAACCCACAAGCCCTAATGGAGGTCAAACCCACCGACCTAAGATGCATATTATACCAAAAAAACTTATCCCAATAGCTGGCACACTGAAACTTAGAGTGTGACAACACCAATGCTTAGCTCTACCAAAGGATCACCAACCATGAGGAAGCCAAGGATGTATAAGTTAATGAAGGAGATGACAGGTCCCTGAGTCCACCATCATGAGTGTCTCCTAGGAGATCACCTAAATGGAATAATGGGCAATCCCTAACCCTACCTTAAACTTAAATTTCATCGAGTAAACACTTTGTTACTTCCCCTATGCATCCAATGCAATCACCAGTTCCCCAAAACAGACTAGGGCTACATCTATAACCTTTAGAAGACCCTATGCTTCTAAACACTTGGGGAGAGAAGTTTCAGAACATGGTTGCTAGGACAACAACCGCCTCTAGTTGCTCTATGCATACCTTGACTCTATAAGAGTTCACAAGGGTGACGCATGTTGAGACCTCCTTGCTATTAACACAATACCCTCGATCATCTTGGATGGTAGAGGTTGATAAGATGATGTAGAAACTCACTAGCTTAAAAGACAACCTATAGCATTTGCTAGTGCAAAAAATGGCCACAATCAAATCGCCCTTCACTGTGGCTATCTTGTTTGCAGTGTTACCTGCCGATACCAGGATTCCCCATCTGGAAACTTATGATAGGGCAACAGACCTCAAAGACCACCTAGCCTAGTTTTAATCCACCATGATGTTGCATAACTTCTTGGCATGATATTGTGCAAGACATTCTTGGTGATGCTTCGGGGACCTACTAGGACTTGGCTTAATAAGTTCCTTAAAGGAGCCATAGCCTCCTTTACATAGATTAGTGAGCTGTTTACATCTCACTTTATGTCCAGCAAGCTAGTAGAGAAGAATACGTTGTACCTACACTGTTAAACAAAAACCAAACAAACCCTTGCGAGATTACCTCACTTTGTTCAACAAAACATGCTTGGAGATCCCAAACCTTAACTTGGGTATTGGCCTTGAAGCTATCAAGCAAGAAGTGCTCACTAAAAGCGCCTTTTTCAACTCTATCCCCAAATGTTAGCTGACCACACTCGAGCAGGTAAGGGAGAAAACCCAGAAGTACATTCGACAAGAAGATACCAAGAATGCTAGGAAAGAAACCGAGGTCAAGTTCGAGCTTGCCCTTGATGATCATGGTCGTCACAGAAACAAGGGGTAGCTTAAGGACCGATGTAACATGAATCACAATTCTAATAGCTATGCTAAAGACTAAGGATGGAAACAAAGAAACCTTTAGCCATTGTACAATGAATTCATGCCCATGATAAAATCCTACCATGATGTGTTCTTTGAAGTTAAGGGCATGTGGATCATCCTCCCACTATCACTTATGAAACCAAAAATAAAGCAGAAAGATTCGAGAGAATCTTACAAGTGCCATCGAAAGCACATACATGATATGGGCAATTGCTAGTAGCTAAAAAATGTTGTCAAGGACTTTGTTCGACTATGCTACCTTAAGCGATACATTGACCATAGCGACAAATAGTCAGATACACTCACTCAAAAGAGGTGGATCGAAAACACTGATGAAGGGAGAGACCTGACAGGGGGACAACAAGGCCAACAATAGGCCAGAAGAGAAAGGGAATGCCTCATAGAGATAAATATGATAGTAGGCAGGTTAACCCCTTTGAGCCTTTTAGGTATTTCTTCAATCTTGACCTCGAAGGGGGGAGAAGAGGTCATGAGCCTTGAGTTGAAGAAAAGAAAACTAGACAACTCCACATCATTCTTTAAGGTTAACCTTAGGCAATTCACTCCTTACAATAAGATACGTTGGTAATCCTGGCTTATATCTTGAGCTCAAAAGTTAGAAGGGTAATTATAGACACTGGTAGTAGAGCTGACATCCTACTCAACCATGCGTACGATAGAATGAAATACCAATCGAAAGCAAAGCTGAAGCCCTACAACCACACGCTGTATAGTTTCAATAATAAACGTGTAATGCCTTAAAATTTCATCAAGGTATGTACAGTGTCAAGCATAATACGTATGTACTATATTCTTAAGCTATCTTAAAAGATCTATTTATGTTGAATAATTGCTAGCTAATTTTAGATTCTGAAATCATTTAATTAAATTCTAAAGACAGCTAAATTTAGTAGTGATAAAATAAACTTTTGAAAAACATTTCTATGTTCTACTCACATGAGTAGATCAACTTTCTCATAAATAAAACCATGAGCTACTCTCCTGAGTAGTCCTCCTTTAAAACAAATTGTATCATCATGTATCTCATGTATCTTTCGTAATGGTAAAACAAAGTTTAAAAGCTTTTTACAAAACATAGGCTCCACTAGACCCTTAAAGATTTACAATATTCAAAAGATAAATCTAGTTATAAAATAAAATATAAATAATCTAATAGTCCAAAATCTACTTCACTCGTTCTCCAAATCTTCAACAATCACTCATACCTGAGTCAATCATCATCATAAGTCAATCAACACTTGGAGAGAAGGAAGCAATGAGCTGAAGTCCAGTACAATAGCGACACAAACACACACTAGATGACATATGAGCTTAATCTAATGCAATACATTAATCAACAGTTTATATCTTTATATTAAAGTGAAAACAAGCAACACTGGTGCACTCAAACTCTAAACAAGCCTCTGAGAATCTAAGAGTCTTAAGTAACCGCAGCTACTCAGGAGATTAATATAAGCAGCCAAGATACTTACATCTCCTATATCTAATTGGAAAAGAAAATAGCTTTATCTAGGGTTAACAGTCATTTCGAATTTCTACTTATCTCAATCCATAATATAATATGGCTCAAGCAGTCTCATAAACGTGAGTCATGGGAATGCACTAGCAATACTCAAAAGAGGAAGGGGGAAGGGGGGTGGGGGAGGTGAATTGAGTATTTGCCCAAAAATCTTGAATGATGAATTTTATTTCAGCAAATCAAAATACAAATAAATTTGTAGTGGATAAATAAACAAAAGATATAATGTGTAAATAAAAAGATAGGGATAGGGAAAATCAAGACAATATTTTAATGTGGAGTTTGACCCTCTTCCTACTCTCCATGGTCTAATAATACCTCGAGTCAAGTCTTCATCACCACTTTTATTTATCTCAAAATGCTGAAGCTAAGCAATATAGCAGTTTACAGCACAAAGGCAATAAACTATTTCCTTTTTCTCTTTAGAATGCTCTCAGATAAATAGGAAAAATAAGAACAGAGTTCTAGAGTATTTTTCTGTCTTTATACAAATATTTGCAAATTTTAATGTACAAGAGAACCAGAAAATAAAAGATTTGTTTGATTGCAATAAAGAGCTCATAAATGATTTTAGCACTTTGTTCTTCACACATTGGTCTTTGGACTTTGTATATAAATATCCTTGAAATTCAAAGTCAAACTTAACGTCTATAATCTGCCTAACATTAAATGCGCTTCAATGGCTCTTTTCTTTCCACATCAGCTTCAAACTTTAAGCTATTGTGCCTCAAATATCTATCATGCCTCACTTCTTTGTGCCCAAACTTTACCCTCGACAACCTCTTATACGCGCACTCTATCAAGCTTCAAAATTTAAGCTGTTGCGCCCTAGTTCCAAAATGATGAGGCCTCAATGTAACCCTCAATGTCACTATTTGCTTTCTTAGCTTCGTTGAATCTTTGTTCTAAACTAGTCGAGAATTAACTTTTTGGCACATTAAGCCCTAAACTTGACCCTCGATAAGTTTATTCTCTTCTTTAGCTTGTTGTGCATTAGACTTAACTTGTTGAGCCTCAACCACTTAATTTGTTTAGGACTCGACTGAACCTTTGGCTACTGTTTGGGCATACTTGAGCTTGTCGAGCCTTGACCTTAGCTTTGTCAACCTTCGACCACTTGCTATGGCTTGCCCTCGACAGTTCTTGCTTCTGTTAAAAACTATAGAAAGCACGCACAAACACACACAAAGCATGAATATATATATATTGACTAATTAAGTGTAGTTTACAACAAATAATAGTTGATTGTGCATTAACTTACCTCATCAAGATTGACATTGAACTCTTAAGTTTAACAAGTCATACTATATTACATCCTTTGAGCCTAAGTAGATGTTATTCTGATACCATTTGCCCTATCAATTACCCACTGAGCCACCTATGAACTATCATTGCATTATGACATACCATTGCATCATGGTAGGGGGTGACCTAAGCACCTAACTATTGTATTGCCATCACCAATATGGTTATCGCTCCCTAATTGGATTTAACGACACAAGCATAAGCAACTTTCATTATTTAGTCCATCTTTAAGTTTTATTTCATTTAAAATGTATGTCTATCCTAAACAAACAGTACGCATGTCATTGCGTACCTTATATGACATCCACAATCTAAATAGAATCAGAGAGTAGATTCCGCTATCCATGCATATGTTCAAGAATATAAATTATACAAGCAATTAAATAAATCATTCATTTATATTAATCTTATTTTAAGAACTTATTTGATCAAACACTAAGTAAGAACTCACCTAGTTGCGAAAATTGCCCCACTAAGATACACATAGTTCTTCATTGTTTGTCAAATCATTTATTTTTCTTTGGTTTGTAATCATTTATTATAGAATATCATTATTCTTTATCATTAAGACAAGTGTTTTAAATAAATTATCAACATATATGAAAAACTCATTTTAACAAACATACATTTGAAACATCACTTTCCTTTTTGTTATTCACGTCTAACCTATCTTATTACAATTATATTATCTCTAAGTCATCTACAAGTGTTTAAGTCTATCTTAAATTAACTTAGTCAAATTGATTAGAATTAATCAATCTAATTCATTTTGGCTTACTAAAGTTTATTAAGTCAAGTTGAGCTTAAATCTATTAACTAATTCATTTTACATATAAAATTCATATTAGCTTAAGTCTATTAATTTACTCTACATTTTAAGTTACATTTATATAAACATAACTTTAGCTTAACTAAGTTGGTTAGACTTAATAGATCTAATTCTTTAACTCATTAAGGTTCATTAAGTCATATTGAACTTAAGATTATTAACTAAGTTCATTTTGTACTTATAAACTATGTTAACTCAAATTAATTACAAAACTATTAATTCATCCTTTAAATTAACTTAACTTAATTCATTCTTAATAATATAAATTTTAACTTAACATATCTATTATTCATTATTCATTTATTTCATTTCTTCTTCCTTTCTTTTCTCCCCTCTTTTTTTAAATAGGGAAAAACAGGTGATGGTGCACGATCATGCTCAAGGTCCTGCTCATAAACACAGGCAGATACATGGGCTATGTTTACCCCGTGTTTCTTTAGGTGAGAAACATGACTAAAAACAACTCGTCGTTTTTCTATTGTGCTCTTCAAAGATTAGAGAATAGTGAGAAGCACGATGAGAAAGGGTATGTCGTGATCCTCCTTTGTTTCACTTAACATGAAATACATTCGAAGATTAGAGAGAAACATGATGAGATAGGAGTAGTCATGTTTCAGTCATGCTTTTTTGGAATTAAGTTCAATAAAGAAATAAGAGAGAAGCATGATTGAATTGGCCTAGCTGTGTACTAGTCATACTGTTCCAAAATTTTGCTTGATAATGAAACAGAGAGAAGCATGGTTAGATAGGGTTGGTCATGTTCCAACCATGTTTCTTCTCTAGTGAGTTAAATTCAAAAGTTTTCAAGCAAAAGTAAGGAGCATGATTGATAAATATTTCTGATATACCTCTCGTGCTTGTATACGAAAATAGAGCATGTTGCTTTTAATCAATTTATCTACTTGTTTTGTTCTCAAAACTCAATCTACAACATCTTAATAACAACACACAAGCTCAAACCATAACTTACAACATATATATACATGTTATTTCATCTTATATCTTCAATTCATATCATGAATCCTCAAGCCTATTCATACATAAATTTTGTTATAGAAACTTATATATCACAAGTTATCTTAAACATTACCTTTAACTAGTATTAAATCATCATATACATGCATATAAAAAATCTAAACAAGAAAACAACTTAGCTTATATATTTGGCTAACATGAGCTTCTTGATCTTCACTACTACTTCTTTTTCTTAATTGATATAGCTTCTTCTAACTTAATTCCTAACTTCATTTTCTCCTAAGATCTTGTTGAAATTGAGATTTTATAGTTGATTTTTGTTGAGAAAAAGAACAGAAGGAGAAGAGGAAAAGAAGAAGAAGAGAAAAATGTAAAAGAACAGAAGGAAAGGTAGGGAAAGGGAAAGAAAAAGAAGGGATAAGGATAAAAGATATTTTTAGGGTAAGGATATTAGGTTTAAATCTCTGATAATTATATTAAGTATAAAAAACTAATTAGAAAATAATTTGAGAATTGATAGAATAGAAATTAATAACTTGTACTAAAAATCTAGTTTAGAAATTCAATTTGTAAAAAAATTGATATTTTTAATTTGGGTCTAAGGTAGAAACTGATATTTTGAGACAAGCTGTTGATTTAAAAATTATAGAGATTTAAGAAATTCAATTTGTTGAAATAGATAGATAAAACAATTGAAAAATTTGAAAGGGATATTTAGAATTTCAAATTTCAATTTGATCTATTTACTAATGGATTACACCAAATTATCTATTTATATACTATACTTTACTTGATTTAACTAAACTATCTTAGTTAAATTTCCAAACTAAGCTCAAATTCAAGTCTAGAAAGCTTAGATTCAAGTCTAGAATTAACTATCTATTATACTATTTCATTAAGTTATTTCTAACTTAGATAGGTGAAGGTTTAGGGTGTTTATTAGTCAAACCTCAAGGAATCATCACCTTGCCTCTTGAGCTCGGGGATGAGGAACACTTCATGACTTGCTGAATTGACTTTTTGGTAGTCGATTACTGCTTGCTGCATAATCCAATCCTTAGGAGAGCAACTCAATAAGCTTTTGAGATGGTGGTGTCACAGCCCTGCTTAAAGGAAAAGTTCTTAATCTCTATTGGAGTAGGAGTGTGAAAAGGAGATCAAGAACAATCTGACAAGTTATATCTTGAGGCTCTGAAGAGAGAGTGGGTATGTATAGTCAACTTAGAACTTAAAGATAAGGTTAAAGGAAAGAACAACCTAGTAGAACAAACATAAGAGGTCACATTAGATTCCGACCTCGGGCATATGACTTAGGTTGGGACCTCCATGCTATCCAACCTCAAAGAGTAGTTTATGACGTTCTTATGGATGAGCAAGGATGTCTTCACATGGTTACCCTTAGACATGTCAGACATCAGTTTAGATGTAGTCACCTACTAGTTAAGGGTGAACAAGACATAAACCTAGTCCGTCAGAAAATCAAGCATATTGTGGCAGAAAGATAAGATACTATTAAGGAGGAAGTTTAGAAGCTCCTTCCATTTAGATTAATAAAAAAGAAAAGTACCCCACATGGTTGGCTAATGTCTTTCTGGTTAAAGAGGGCAAGGGGAAAAGGCGCATGTGTGTCCACTGCACCAACCCCAACAAAATGTATCCAAAAGATTTTTTTTCCCCTATCTTGAATAGACTATCTCATGGACAACACCTCGGGACATAAGTTATTGAGCTTTATGGATGCTTTCTCAGGATAACTAAATCAAAATGAACTCTAATGATGAGTTGCATACCTCGTTTGTCACCGCCTTTAGGACTTACCATTATAGAGTGATTCCGTTTTGGTTGAAGAATGTCGAAGCTATGTTCCAAAGGTTAGTGACTGTATTCAGACCCAAATAGAAAGAAACATGGAAGTGTATGCCAATGACATGATTGTGAAGAGCAAGAAAGCAACCGGCCACCTTCAAGATATACAAGAGACATTTGATAGAATCCTCTACAATATAAAGTTGAACCCCTAGAAGAGTGTTTTTGGGGGGCCACTTCAGCAAGTTCCTAGGGCATGTAGTCTCCCGATAAGGATAGAGGCCAACCTAAAAAATCAAAGCAATAATTGACACGCAACTGCCTACCTTGGTAAAGGAGGCCTAAAGGCTAGTAGGGCTGGTAGCTACCTTGAGCAGGTCTTCACCTCGCAATATGGATAAGTGCTTTGATTTCTTTAAGATGAAGAAATATGATGAGTTCAAGTAGTCTAAAAGTGCTAGCAAGCTTTTGAAGTGCTAAAGAAGTTCCTAACAAGTGCTAACACCAACACTTGGGAAGACCTCTTTTTACTTGGTTGTGAGTGAACGTACCCTCTCTTTAGTACTCTCAAGCCAATGGGAGACAATACTGACTTGTTTGCTATGCGATTCATGCCTTACAAGTGGTAAAAGAAAGGTACTCAAAGCTTGAGAAATTTTCCCTGGTTGTGGTCATCTTGGCCTAAAGTCATGCCCTTACTTCCAAGCTCACTAGATAATGGTCTTTACGAATGTTCCCTTAAGAACCATCCTCCAAAAACCTAACGTTTCTAGAAGGATCATGAAGTACGCGATCAAGCTTAGTGCACATGGGGTCTAGTTCTAACCCAGGGAATATATCAAAGCTTCGGTCTGCGATGGGCACAGCCTCCATTGTGGACATCCATGTCAATGGATCCTCCACTCAAGGGGAGTGGGGTTGGATTGGTGTTAGAAGGAACCATGGGTCAAAGTTTATTATGCCTTATAATTTGCATTTCTTGCAAGCAACAATGAAGCAGAGTATGAGTCCTTTGCGACATGATTAAAGGTAGCAAAAGACATTAGAATTAGTATATTGAATTTTTTTTTTCAATTCAATGTTATTGGTACAACAAGTCAAAGGCAAGTATAAGGCTAAGGTTGACCGAATGGCCAAGTATTTCAATGTTGTAAGAACTCTCCTTATGAAGTCCGACCCATGGGACATCATTAAGATTCTAAGAATCAAGAACTCTAAAGCTAACAACTCTCTAAGCTTGCTTCGATAGCAGTACCTAACTTAGAAAGTACAAGAGAAACGATATTCGTGGAGTACCTTCTAGATAAAATTACCTCAAAACAAGTGCATGGGTTGCTTGAAACAAGAACCAAACTAACCTTCCCATGTTAGATGGACTTAATCATGGACTGTCTCAGGGACAGGACCCTACCTCTAGACTGGAAGGAGGCAAAAGACCTCATGTATAGGTTAACAAATTAAACACTCATCAATAGTATGCTATATAAGTAGGGTTTTAGTTTCCCTTTCCTGAGATGCTTACATCCCAATGAAGGGTACTATGTCATTAAAGAGCTATAGGTAGGAGAATGTAGCAACCACATCAAGGCACAGTCCTTGCACATCAGGGTGGTACGAGAAGGATACTATTGGTTGACTATGGGAAAAGATATTGAAGAATATGTGAAGAAATGTGAAAGTTGCCAGAAACATGCACCAACCAACCATACTCAAAGCATAAACCTCCACTGCCTTAGTAGTCTATGGCCCTTTACTTAGTAAGGCTTAGATATCCTTAGCCCACCATTGGTATCAACCGGGAAGTGGCAGTTTATCATTGTTAGGTGCAATTATTTCACTGGTTGGTGTTTTAAAAACATTAAAGACAAAACACAAAGCTGAGGTTTTCAAAATTTTATAAAAATACTAACAAGTTTTGTTTAACTTATGTTGCAATCATCAATATAGGCAAGCACACCTACTAAAGTAGCATAAAAAAAATATTAGGTTGTATTCTTTGGGGATCGTTAGTATTTACCTTACTCACTTCTAACCTATTCTCTAACTAAAGAAAACTTAGCAACACATTATGAACAGCAAAAAGTTAAACTAGGGTTAAAACTAATTATAAACACGTTTTTAGGGTAAAAATTAAAAGTTAAGTTTGTTAATGCAAGAGGGAGCTTAAGGTCTATTTCTCCAAGCCCTTATCATGTGATTTCTTAACAAACTCAATGAATTGTTTGTTGAATGTGCTTATACTATTCGATTCATTGGGGTAAGTTAAAGCCCCTCTCAAGGTCAAGAATTTTGGATCTAAGCTAGACCACCAGAATCTCTTCCAAACCATTAGCAACCTAAACCCGTAAAAGGATTAAGAATCATTTGATTAAAACCCATTTTTAATGAATTTAAAACCAAGTGATAGAAAGTTTCTGTAGTCCCCTAGATTTTTATGCTATGGTTATGATCAAACCTTAAATCGAAAGTCAATCGGAAACCCTAAGGTCAATAAATATGCATCAAACCCTAATAGATTAGATCCGACAATCTCGTGTCCTAATCATAAAACAACAAAATTGACATAGTAGTGAATAATAGTTCGTAATAATATAAGGATGCATAAAAATATCATATTCGATAATTTTTTGTATCTTTCGAATCCAAACGGGATCAGGACAGGCAAAAAAGTTGGGCGAATAAAAAACGAAGAGTTCTTGAGTTCGAAATTGGAGATCATGTATATCTGAAGGTTAACCCAATAAAGAGTATACACTGAGTTCGAGCATAAGGAAAGCTAATCCCAAGGTACATTGGACTGTTTGAGATACTTAAAAGGATTGGTGATTTAGCTTATTGCTTAGTGTTGAGACCAAATTTGTCAAGTATACATAATGAGTTCCATGTTTCGGTATTGAGAAAACATGTACCAAATCCTAATAGAATCATGGACATAGAACCGGTACAGTTAAGGGAAAACCTTACATATGAGGAACACCCCATTCAGATTTTGGATAATAAAGTTCAAAAGCTTAGAAACAAAGAGATTCAGTATGTCAAAGTGTTATGGAGAAATCATTCTCATGAGAAAGCACTTGGGAGGCCGATGATGAAATTCGAAGAAAATACCCGAGTTTGTTGGGAGAATCAGGTATGAATTCCAAGTTTTGAGGACAAAAATTTCTTTAAGGGGGGTAGGTTGTCACTCCCTAGATTTTTATGCTACAGTTATATTCAAATCCTAAACCGAAAGTCAACCGAAAACCCTAAGGTCAACAAATATGTATCAAACCCTAATAGATTAGATCCAGCAATCCCGTGTTTAATCTCGAAACAACGAAATTGAGATAGTAGTGAACAATAGTTTGTAATAATATAAGGATGCATAAAAATATCAAATTCGATAATTTTTGGTATCTTTCGGATCTAAACAGGGTTAGTTTTCGAAAACCATGCCTTGGTACCCCCGACGAAAAAAATATTCCAATAATACCAATAAACTCATAAAAATATAAGGATTTCAAAAATATTAGTTTTATAATTTTTGGTATCTAAAAATATCAGATATAACTTAATTATGAGTATTTTCTTTACTATCGATATTCATTTGTCTTATCTACTGTTCATTATACTATTCTACACTATTCACCTATTTCTATTTTTTCTACTCCTATTTCTACACTCTACCATACTTATTATCTACTTTTTACTTTTTCTATACATCTTTATTTAGATCAAACTTTACATCTTATTACTTTTAATTAACAAAAATACAAAACAAATCAAAATCTCTCTCTCCTCCCCCTATCATTCACGCTATCCCTCTCTCCCCCATACACACACACCACACACACACACACATTTATTTTTATTTTTCAATTTATTTGATTCACATAATTTTCACTCTAAAAATTCTATAAATACCCTTCTCTCACTCCAATTCTTTCACATATTCATTTACCTTACTAAAACTCTCCCAAATTCTCTTCTCAAATACTTTCTACCAAAATCTCTATTTTCTTTCTTTACTACCTAGTTTTTTTCTACAAAATTCCTACACATATAAACGCTATCCAATCTTTTCTTCTACTAACACTTCTGTATTATTTTCTTAGGTGACGTAGAGTCCGAGCTACCTTACCCGGATGATTATTTCGACTAAGAAACTTCTGATATGGCCGAATGAGTTTAAATTCTTGCAATTGTACTTATGTATTTGCTTGTAGCTGAGTGAAACTAGATTTAGGAAAAGATAAAATATGAAAGCGCATGTGTTTTATTTACGTGGTTGAAATTATGACAAGTATATCGAGACGTGAATTGTTAACTAATCATTGTATGATTTAGTTTAGTATTGATTTTCTGCAAATTCTATGGTCACTTATTAAACGATTAATGCTATGCCATGATTACTTAAATTAAATGATACATGCATGACACGTAGTGAGTCACATTGCATTCATTATTATACCTTTGGTGGGACAAGGGCATAGTAATGAGGTCGAGGCCCCAAAATAATCATCTATGACTTAAATTGTCTGTAATTAAATGGTGCATGGACACCCGAATCAACTACATTTTAGCGATTAGTAGGAATTTGTACAAAACTACAAAATGTATTATTTGCGAACTATGGCTTTGTTGCCCGAAACACGTAACCACCGAATGGAGGGGTAAATCCATTCAAACATATGATTCCTGGAAAATCGTATGTATTGTTTGCTCACATGATTGCTTGCATTTCATATACTTAACTAAATAACTTGGTTGATTATTGATTATTGAGTACTTTATATTGTGGATTTATTACTCACTAAGCAAAGAAGCTACCCCTTATAGATATCTCTTGCAGTTTCCCCATTTATGGTTGAAGCCTCAGGGGTATTTCTCTCAGGTATTACTTGTGGCTTAAGGTGTCACGCCCCGAGGGGTACCCTAAATGTGGCAGTCCGCCGTACACAATACTAAAGCCTAGGAATGACTACCTTAGTCACGCAAAGGCTTTCATATCATGTACAAGGCGTACATCACAACCAAAGGAACGCATCGGAGTAACGCAATTTATATTGATAATAAATAAGTAACAAGGCAAGAGAATGCTTATCATAAAACATAAACATATTAAATTACAATTCTTAGGGGCATATTCCTCTATTGTCTTCAAATAAATATACATCTTAGAATCTCTAAAACACTAACATAGAATTCATTACATATAAAGAACATTACAAAATTACTTCACCTTATATTTCCATTTCCTTCATAGAAGCTTAACATCCTTCCATGACTTCCTTAATATCATGATCCTCAATTTAAGCCATGGTATACCTGTTTCAACAAAATCTATAAGGGTATAAGCTATAACTAACTTAGTGAGATATTCCTTTTCATTCGCACCATGTTTTCAAACAAGTTCATTTAAATTTTCATACATATGCTATGTGTACAATTCAACAATCACGTGATTACACAAATATATATAGTTATCCAGAAACTATATATAGAACGGATTTACCCTTTTGTATCGAAGGTTAGGGAATCGGTGATGAAGATCCCCAATCTTCTACTACTAGTCCCCAGGTCCCCACCCAAAGTGTTCGGTTGGCTCGGCTCCGAACCTAAAGTCGCATTCCTTGGGCGATTTGGATTCTCTAGGAAGGAACATGACCCGTGTCACAGCATGATAACAGCCAATCCAACTCTACGCGTAGGAGTAGCAGCCTTCCGAAAAAGATGTGACTCGATAAATGCTATGCATGAGTGTTTTATTTTTCTTAAGCCAAAACTTATTAAGGTTTATTAGGGAGCGATCAATCAATTTAGCAAATAATAAGCAATTATATAAGTAAGTAAACAAAATTACTTAAACAGGCAGTTTGAAGTTGCGATATTCTTAATTCTCATTTCACGCATAAACATAGAATCACATAGATACACATAACCCATAATTCCCCAAATATATATCCATTTTTATCTTTTATTAGTACACTAATGCTACTACTTTACAAGCACAAGCAAGGTAACGGAATTAAGAGAAATAACTCACTCGTCCATTTCACGATCTTCTTAGTCGTAGTAATCCTCAGGAAGGGTAATCACGTATCCTTCGTCAACTAGACAAAAAAAATACCTGGGATGAGTATTTCGTAGAAATTCTACTTAAACTTTCTAATTCTATTTCACTATGTTTATCAAATCGTATAGAATGAAATTCCAATTTAAAATGGCTATAACTTGCTCATTTTAACTCGGAATTTTGCATATAATATACCGTTTCCTACCTATTCAAAAGATCTATCCATTTCTAAGGTTATCTTTGTCATATAAAGTCATTTGGGTTCCGAAAACGTTTAGGTACAAATTTAAAATATATTTCAAGATTTTTGCAAAACCATTTCTAACTCAACTTCATTCAAATATCCTTTAGTATATATATATATATATATATATATATATATAATTGATAAATCCTTTGAGTATATAGATAAGCTCACTCTATATGCAAAAATTCTAATGGTAGTGTTTCAACAATTTATTTTATAAAACAATTCATTTTGAGTTGTTAGAACTTTAACTTTGACAATTCATTTTCAAGTCTTTTGAAAAAAATTTATATTTCCATATGTTATTATAAATGAGTATATTCTTATTTTATTTTCTTCGTTCTTTTTCCAAAAACAAGTAAATTTTCCTTTAACCTTAGTCTTTCATAAATTTTACTTCTAGTGATAAAAGATTGAATTTATCAAAAGTGTATTAAGTTGTTGAAAACCTTTTTATAAATTTGTATTTAGAATGGTTTTAGAAAATCAGTCTTGTCTTCTTATATTTTTTATTTAAAATTTAAGTTTTTTTTTTTCTAAAACTTGTTCTTTTATTTCTTTTGAAAAGAACCTCTTTATTGAAAAATCTTTTGTTTTTAATCTTATCTTATTTATATTATTTCAAAATAAATTTCTTCTTTAGAGACTTGAAAATAATTATTTTCCTAAGTGGGTTATAACTTTATGGGTTGAATTCATCTTAACTTTGAAAACTAGTTTGTTTCTTAGTTTTGTTATGGAGTTAAAAAGAGTTTATTCTTAAGCTTTTTGTGAAAACTTTGAATATTAACAAATTAATTTACTAAAACTTAGGTTACCATAATGTACAAAGAAAGTATTCATTTCTTATGTTTCCTTGGTAAAGTTATCTTTATTATTTGAGAAAAATTTAAGAAAACTTGTATTACTCTATTTCTATGTTGTTGATAATAACTTCACTATTTTGTGACAAGTCACATAATAGAAAATTTAGTTTTAAGTTCCCTTAATAAAGTAAAATTCTACTTTTAAATTAGTTGAGACAATATCATTATGAAGATGCAAGTATTATGAGCATGTAAAATAATAAGAACACAAGAAAATACTAGAAAAAAATAATAATAAGCAAGATAATAAAATATCAAGTATTGGGAACTTTAGCTTCATCAAGGTATCTCGGTCAAGTATTGGGAGCCTTAGCTTCATCAAGGCATCCCGGAACTAAGAATAGACTAGTCCTAAAAGAATAAAGAAAATAAAGAAAAGATTGTTTTGACTTGATATGGATAAGTCTAAGACTAGAAAGACTAGTCTTAATAATAGCATGAAATAAATAAATAAATTGCAAAGTATGAAAATAAATAAATAACAAGTGAGCTTATATGCTCTAAAGAATATATATATAGGTACATAAATATATTTAGTTAAATATAAATAAAAAGTTAGCATAATAACATTAATGATATTAGCAAAACATAATAACAATAATAGAAATATAGAAATGGATATTCATGAACAAAAACAATACATGAACATAGTGTAGCTTCCATAACAATAAGTTTAGGAAACTCACACCATGGTTATATAAAGTTACATGACATAATAGAAGTAATATAAAGAAAGTTTATTACCTAAAAGATATTTGATGGTGGAGAAAAGTGGTGGCATTTGAGAATTTTGGGGCTATGTAGAAAGGAATTTGAGAGAGTATTTAAAGAGAGTTTTCAGAAGAGAATTTGGTAGTAAATTTGTGGATAGATGAAGTGTGAAAGAAATGAAAGAAGAGGGGGGTATTTATATGAAAAGTTGGAGAGAAATTATAGTTAATTAAATAAATGAAAAAGAAAAGAAAATTGATGGCATGAAAGAAAGAGTAATTAAAAATTAATTTTAGAAGAAAAGTGTAAGAGAAGTTTGGTAATATGTGGTATATAATTTTTATCGGAAAAGAAAATTATAAGAAATAGGTATGTAGGTATAAGAATAGGTAGTAAGAAAAATAGAGATAGAGGAATAGTAATAAATAGTAGAAAAGTACTATGAATAGTAAACTAAACAATTAAAATACCGATAGTAATAAAAATACGCGTATAAATGCGATATCTGTAATTTTTAGCTATTGAAAAATTCTAAAATTGATATTTTTGAAAGACCTTATATTTTTACGAGTCTATTGGTATTAACGGTATATTTTTGCCATCCGTTGTACCAAGGCATGGTTTTTGAAAACTGATCCCGTTCGGATCCAAGAGACGCTAGAAATTTGCGAATCTGATATTTTTAAGCTTCCCTATATTATCATGAACTAATATCAACAATTATTTTCATTTTGTTGTTTAGGTTTTAAGAGCGCGGGATTGCCGGATCTTAAACACTAGGGTTTGTTTGTATGCTTTGTTGACTTTTAAGGTTCCGATTTGACTTCCGGTTTTGTTGGGTTATTCGTAAGATATAATTTTGGACTTTTTTACCATATTATATTTTTAGTTCGATATCTATGGTTTATCTCATTTTATTTATGATTATTTAATAGTTTTAAGTTCTTGGGATTGTTTAACCGAGTTTAGGGTTATAAGTTGACTCAGTTTGACTTTTGGTGAAAATTGAAATTTCTAATTCTAAAATTCACTGAAGGATTTAAGATCTTAGCATTTCGTTGTCGAGCGTTATTTGGATATATTATCTTGATTTGCGTGTTAGGGGTCGGATAGGTGATCTGATTAATGTACGGATGTTGATTCAACCGATAGTTGAATTTTCTATTTTGTTTTTTAGGGTTCTCTTTTTCTCAGATTAAGAACTTATTTAGAATTAAGTTTTAACTTGATTCGATTTTTAGGGTTTATATTCTGGTATTTGACTCTTAGGATTATTTTCTAAGAATTATGAAATTTTCAGGGGTTTACATAAGGATTTTTTTGGAAGAAGTTGAAGACTAGATGTAGACTTAGACTTCTAAGTAAATCTCCTTGTAATTATTTTGATTAGGCTTCTCTAGACTATGATGAACTATATCTTTTAGCGGGGGAATGCCCTTTGATGTTTGTAAGACCTTTATATAATTTCCTATTTCAAGTTGTTATGTTACGATTTCCATTCTTAAACTGCTATATGAATATCTTCTTAAACAACTTGTTTCAAAGTTAGTCCTCTATGATCGTGAATGTATGCCTTACACCCGGTATTGAAGCTCATGGGATGATTGAGGTAGTCATACTTAAGGTTTAATATTGAGTGTGGCGGACTTTCGCATTTAGGGTACTCTTTGGGGCGAACAATTTCATTAATAGCTTAGATCTATTTAAAACAACGATTTCTCAATCTATTCAGCTGAAACCAGCCATGAATCTATATGGCGTAGTCACATAAACTCACAAGTTAAGGTTCAAGCCACCAAGTACAAGTACTCAAACAATATTAGTTAAAAACACATTAAAATCATATGAATTAGGTCTTGGCTTCACAAACCCTAAGGTAAGATTATTATTTCTCCATAGATTCGAGAGAAATAATTTGAAATAAAGATATAAGTTACTGATTAAGCTCAATGTCTTGCAAGAACAAATATCTAGTTAAAACTGTATTTACTTAGAAATCTTGAATCTTTAGCAAGAAGAAAGGTTTCTCTCACTAACTATACTCTCTCTACTTTATACTATGTCAGAAGTTATTACATATGGTACAAATTATGTTTTGCAAGGTCTGTGCACTGTTATTTATGAATGGTGGACACGAAAAATCATGAAGATATTATTTGTAGATGTGATAGATTTTTTTAATGGATTTTGTTCATATCTCAACGTGCTTTATTTTAGGGTAGCATGTGCATAAGCCAGGATAGGGTCACTTTTTTGTGGATTAGATTGCGGGCTCAAAGCTTGGCCATAATCAAAGCTGTTTCTTTTTCATTAGAGTCGAGATTTGTCTTCAATTTGTATCACAGTTAAAACCACGGGTGTGGCTTTGGGAACGATTTAAGCTGTGCTCTTGAATTATAAGGTGTGGTTCTCTTAGTGCAAATCACGGTATAGATCAAGAACATGATTAAGGGAACAGTTTGCACTTTTGCCTTCTTTTCTTGCCCTTGGTTGGAATCTTTAGTAGTCACGGTTAAGTTTGTTTTAAACTGTTATTGTTGTTTTACTCCAAACATGATCCTAGACACTTTGTTTCTTTTTTTCTTAATCTTAAGAGCTGAAAAACAACATTTTCATAATAAAAGCACATAATCATAGGAATTCATCTAAAAATAGATCATATAAAGCACACATTCCTATACATGGAATAGAGTATAAAAGACTTATCATTCACTAAGTGGGTCCACAATAAGATATTGATTAGATTTAGAGTACCCCATTCCTTAGTCATGGTTAATGGCTAATAGTTCAATTGCAACACCGTGAAAGAGTTTTGTACTAATTATAAGATTGCGCCATACTATACCTTGGTAGCCCACCCACAGGCCAGTAGGCAAGTCGAAGCTATAAATAAGATTATCATAGTAAGTATCAAAGTTTAAGTGGACCAGCTCAGTAGAAAGTGGGTAAACGAGCTTCTAAGTATTATATGGGGCTATAAAATCACCAAATTAATGTTAATAGAAGAATCCCCCTTCAGCTTTGTTTTTGGAACTAAAGTTGTACTCCTATTGAGCCCAAGCTCCTTAACGTTCAAATCAAATCCTTTGACAACATGGTAAATTAGGTTAAGTTACGAGCTAAGCTAGATGTTATGGAAGAAACCCGAGATCTCGTTGGGAAAAGGATAGCCACCTCCCAATACAGAGCAACTAATTACTATGATAAGAAGGTTTGACACAAAGTCTTCCAACCCAGAAACTTAGTTAACAAAAAACTTGAAGCCAAATGTTTTGAGGAGTTGAAAGGAAAGCTTGCCCCCAACTAGGAGGACTTGTTGTGGATCAAGGAAGCCCTAGGCAATGGAACATACAAGCTAGAGACTTTAAATAAGGAACCTATCCCAATGACATGGAATGCCAACAACCTTTGAAAGTTTTTCGCATAAGTGTGACACCTAACTCTAAGGAAAGATATACCAACCCTCCTCTACGCAACAATAACAAATGGATTTGTAAAACCCCCAAAATGGGAACTCAATTGTATGAAGATTCAATGAAATGAAATTATGTAGTTCCTACACGAGTTTCTCTCTATACCTACCAAATAAAGATGGATTCCTGTAAACTACCCCCATCTAGGCTCAATCCATTACACCTATCTACTGCAGTAAGTCAGGGACATAGGAGTTAATGAGCTTCATCTTCTTGTGTCTATATTTAGCGGTGGACATGGAATCTATCGAGCTTCAACCTCAGGCGTTGGTTGACTAACTCTCTCCTAAGAGTAACTCCCATTCTCTAAGTTCAACGGGGAATATGGAAGTTACTTAGCTTCACTCTCATGTGCTGGTCGGGTAACTACCTCCTAATGGTAACTCTCATTCTCTAAGTCTGGTGAGGAACACAGAAGCTAACGAGCTTTGCCTTCATGCATTGGTTAGATAACTCCCTTCTAAGAGTAACTCCCATTTTCTAAGTTTGACAAGGGACATGGAAAGCTAATGAGCTTCGCTCTCATGTGCTGGTCGGGTAACTCCCCATTCTCTAAGTCCGACGGAGGACGTAGAAGTCATTAAGCTTTGCCTTCATGTGTTGATTAGGTAACTCCTTTCTAGGGGTAGCTCTCATTCTCTAAGTCTAGTGGGGGACATGGAAGACATCAAGCTTCACCCTTTTGCACTGGTTAGTTAACTCCCTCCTAAGGGTAACTTCCATTCTCTTAGTTCAATGGGTGCATGGAAGCTACTGACCTTCACCCTCGTGCGCTAGTTAGGTGACTCCCCATTCTCTAAGTCTGGTGGGGCACATGGAAGCTACTAAACTTCACCCTCGTACACTAATTAGGTAATTCCCTCTTCTTTAAGTCTGACATTAGACATAGAAGCCAACAAGCTTCACCCTTATGCACTGGTTGAGCATCCCCCTCTTAAGGGTAGCTGTCAACTTGGAGTTTGACTAGAATATTAGCTAAAAAAAAGAAGGAAGGAGAAAAAGACAAAAATAAGGAAAGCTGACAACATGCATGTATAAAAAAGAAAGAAAGCAAAAGAAGGCAAATATCAGAACCAAAAAGGTCAAGTCGACAAATTTCATTCAATTGTAAGTTCGTTACAATAGTTTTGACTAGCATTGCAGCTAAGGATTACATTGTCAAATTACATGAGGATTCTCCTCAACCTCCTAACAATCAAGCTTAACACCAAAGTTTGAGACGGTGACGTAAAATTTCTCCGTAGCTCCCCCAAGCCTGGACTTCCATAGACTAGATCTCTTAAGCCAAAGGCTCAAATAGGAAGCCATAATATCTCTAGAGGATATGACAAGAGAAGAATCAGTAAATTTTAAAATATCAAATGTGACAACAAAGCAAGAGGATGCTCTTATTTATAAGGGAAAAACCCTTCACTTACCATGATCCTGAGCCATTCGATGGACAGTAGCCAATCTAATGGATAGTGGCACAGTTAGATATAAAAAGTTGAGATAAAAATAGCTAAAGGCAATAAATGTTCCTTCCATTAGGAAATTGTGAACTTAAGAATAAGTAACACGAGAGCAAAACAGGTGAGAATCATGAAATGTCAACATCACATAATATTTTTGACTGACACAAGCAACCCTGAGTAGCAGAGTAATCTACTATTAAGAACAAACAGGTAACTTGAGCCTTCTATTAGACATGAGGGGACTCCCTGAGGAAAGGCCCAATGACCTTGGGGAGCCATGGTGCGCACTTCAAGACCACCGAGGAATGCCACTAACTTTGAGTAAAGATAACTAACCTTAACTAAGATTCCCCATTATTTAGTTAACAAAAGAGATCAAAATAATAAAAGGTCCATGACAACATCTAAGTGGCAAAAATCCCATAAAAGTAAAGGGAAGAATCAAACAATGAAGTTAAGCTCGTAAATAGTCAAAATACAACCATATAGAGAATCAAAGTGATTCATTGATCCTAAAATTTGCAATTTTTACACTTCAAGTGTTAAGTGGCAGGCATACCAGACCCAAAGATAAAATGATCAAAAAAGGAAAAGGAAAAAAAAGAGAAGAATGAAAGGACCAAGACTACACATATAATTCTAAGTCTCCCCATTCTAGCCCTCTTTCATAGAAGCATCATTAACTCAATTACCTTCTTCTTCATCTTCATCCTCAGCATCTTCATCACTATCCTTGTTGCTCACTTCATTGTCCACGTTGCTGCCCTTGAGCATCCTACTTAGTACATTGCCTAAGAAGTCTTGGATGAGGTCAGGGTATGTTTTCTAGATCACTCGCGCGAAGGTCCCATAGTTTCTTCAACAACCTTCTTCTGGGTGTAGCGCCACTTTTGATTGACCTTTATCCTCTTGAATAAGGCGCTCTTAGCACTCGGAAGGATGACCCTCTTCATCTCTACATCTCAAACCCAACACTAAAGGTTGTTAACCTTCTCTTGTAGTGATGACCATAATGCTTAGCTACATAAAAAAAAGAAGAAGCAAAAGGGAGTAACAACCGAGAGCAAGTGAGGATAGATGAAGAACATACCTTAAGTTGTTTAACCATCATAGCCTTTCTAACGCTTCATCCTTCGCAATTACTTGAGCTGCCACTGCCTTGATCACCCTTGCTTAAACATGTCCTTAGAAGATTTCTCCTCACAATATGTAAAGACCCGACCCTCTAAATCTCGAGACTTAGAGTACCGAGTCCCCAACCACATATAACGTTTTCACATTATATGTAAGGTTGTCCTAAAACTAACAGTTTATGAAAATTGTTTGACTAAAACTACTAAAACTTTATAAAGAATTCTTAATAAAACAAGATTGCTAACAAAAGCAATCTACACATATATTTACATCATATAAACACTGTTTAGTGTCAATATAAGACACTACAAAATTACATGTTTTCTTAAATTAAAAAGAATCCTAGAGGATCTTAAGGTCTTTACAAAAATAGGCTTATCTATCAAGCTTTCTATACATAACTATTCCCTTAGCAAAAATTCTTCAAAAGCCCAGGTGTTCGAGTCCTATTCGTCCCACTCATCCAGGAATCTCTCGAAATCGGACCCATAGCCCAAATCATCATAAACTCGTCTCCAAAACCTGTAAAGCAGCAAAAGTGAGCCAAAGGCCCAGTACACAATAACAAATGCAAGAACAAGTCATCAAGCCAATGTAATGCATTAGAAGACGAGTGATTATCTTTATTAAATTTTCTTTGCAAATCAACAGGAGGGTATTCAAACCTCGGATCACGCTTTGGGAATTTAGGGATCCTGAGTAACAGCATGCTCAGGGGTTGATATAAGCAACCCGAATACTTATTCTCCTATACTATTTCATGAAGATAATAGCTTCATTTAGGGTTCAAAAGTCGTTGCCCGACTCTACTTAAACTCAGTCCATAACATGAGCCTAGTTCACAAGTTTCCATAAACTTTGGACTAAACAATGGTATTTCCCTTAAGTTTAAGCAAACGTTACTCAGATACTATTCCCCCTATCGGCTACCCACTTAACCAAAAAGAATCGCTATTGCATCATAGCGTACCATTGCAGCATGGTAAAGTCATTGCATCATGACAGGTTTGCTGCTCCTCGGACCAGATTAAACAGCGTAATAGACATCCAATTCAATCAAATATTAAGCCGAGTTAAATTAAGTTAATTTAGGAATGCCTATTCCTAGCAAACATCAAACAAGTTATTGCGTACCTGAACCCGATAATATATTACTATGATCTCTCGATGAAGAACTAACCGAAGAATCTTTAACTGAAATAGGAATATCAAAATAATCAATAAATAAAGATAGATTTCACATTCATAATTATATATAATATATATATACATATATCACCATCCTAGATCAATTGTACAAGGAAATTCATTAAACTTTGCATAGAATCTAAATATCAAATTCATGCATAAAACATGTTTTTTTAACTCATATATACAATTAATCAAAGAAATTCAAATAATTTAATACGAAGTCATAATAAAGCATTTAAACATCCTATTATATCCTAGATCTCTTAACAAATACTTAATTGATCATATATCAAACTTCGAAAAATTTTGAAGAAAGTTTTTAAAATTCAAAAGCGCAGGGAATACGCCGGCATTCAAAACCGGTGGCTTTGAACCGGTGTTCAACACTATGTAAATCAACACTGCCAACGCTGGCAGCGCTCAAGGGTACACCGGCTGCCTTCATTCTACGCCGGTGGCTTTGTGCTAGTGTAGAATGCAGTTCCAAATTTTCCAAAAATTTCTCGAGAGGTACATACCGGAAGCATACATGGATACGCTGGTAGCCTTTGACCCTACGCCGGCGGCTTAAACTCTCAAATTGCCGGTGTACGTTCTGAAGAACAAACACTGGCAAAATTTATTGTAAAAGCCGGCGGTGTTGCAAAGCGGCGTTAAAAGATTTACTTCTGTTTGGCTCCAACGCTGCCTCTACGCCAGCGGCATTGAATTCCCAAATGCCGGCGTACGTTCAAAACAGGCCTATTCGACAAAACACATTCCCCTGTTTTTCCACTTCGAAATTTTCTAACCTATAACACTTTTAAATCTTCTTCAACTACATTTTTAACTTCATATACTCACTCCTATCTACACTTCTCAATCCTAGCAACTCAAAACATGAAATCAACACATTTGATCACTTCAAATTCTACTTCCATTCATTCTCAACTTAACTACTCAAACTATCTTTATTTCTTCCCAATACTTCATATCACTACCACAATACATAAACAATACTCATACACTAACCAAACACAATCCAAGATCATTTCAATGCATGAACAAACAATTTAAATAACATTTAAACTCATCCAAATCAAGATCTCACATAACCATTACAAGAAATGAAAACAAAACAAAAGTCATACTTAAATCAACTCACATGTATATGCCTTGTCTTGGAGAGAACTTTGATTTTTAAAGCTTGATATTGTCTTTGGGTTAGACTTGGAAATTGAAATGAAAGAGGAAGAGAAAAGAAAGAAAGAAAGAGGAAAATTCGTACGAAAAGGAGACTACCCCAAAAAGGAGTCTAATTAGGCAAATTTGAGGTTTAAACTTATCTAAAAAGTAACTTTTAAGGCATATGCAACTTTAATTTGCATTTTGGGTGAATTTGAGCTTCATTTGAGGTTCATTTGGGGCTTATTTAGGCCTAATTACTAACTTAACTAGTAAGAACTTCTATCAACTAACCTTAAGCAAAACCAAAGTTGATTTTATAAATCTAAACTTAACTTAACACCTTAATGTATAAAAGACACAATTAATAATTATTCTACACACACATTAATACATATAAAACAAAAATATTAATTTCACTACATATACAAAATGACACATTTATACTATTACCAACACAACTATCATAAACATCATGCTCATCTAATTCAACAATTAAGATAAATAAACAAACACATGGAAATTAAATAGAATTTAAATTTAGATCATTTCACAATATTTTTCTAGACAACTCATCCCTTTGCTCAGTCATCACTTAAGGGCATGTGCACCAGCTTTAGCTTTGGAATCCGGTTGCACAAATCCCATCTTAAGTGCCTCGACCTCACTTAAAGTAGTGGCCTGGTTTATCTTAGAGGCCTTTAGTAGCACCTTGAGCTCAACAACGTAGCCATTGTGCTTCTTGATGAGGCTGTGAATTTCTACAAGGTAGGTATTTGCCTTCTCCTCAGCTTCATGAGCTTTACTCTCCAATTTCTATGCTCACTGATTAGAGCCCTACAGGTCATTTAATTGAAGGGACAACAGAAAATCTCAATCAGGTAAACTACCTTAGATACAATAACTAATAGTAGAGAATTGACCTTACCAATAGTCCATTCTCCCTGAAGAAGCCAGGGGCTAAAGCTATCCCAGTTGTAAATTGAAAAACAATGATAGACGGTGAGAAAAGCCAAAACAGAAATAAGGTAGATAAAGATAAGAACATGGGCTTTTTACCTCATAACTCCTCTCTGCAAGGAAGTCTAATACCCTATTTATAGAGCCATGCTCATCTAGCTCTCCCCTAAAAGAATTCCTCCATGTAGTCTTAAGAGAAAGACTCACATCCCTCTCATAAATGGATCAAATGGCTTTCCCTAACCTAAAGGGATGAACACCACCGCTGCTACCTAAGACATCAAGAGCAAACCTGGAGGTATGGGGATAGGGAGCACAGGCTCCTTGGTTGACCCTTAATAAGAAGTTGATGCATTTGCCGATTAGCCCCTTTCTCTCCTCGGGCCCATGATAATCTCCCCTGTAGCACCAACAACATAAGCAAAATATCCCTAGCAAGATCAAGCCCACTATGGAATCACCATCTAACCCTCCTCTAAATACAACAACTAGAGGCAGTTGCGAACCGCGCAATAGGGGAACATCTCAACTGCAATAGCATTGGTATACCTATAGCCTATAACCTTTTGAGGAAGTCGCGACAATGGAATGACTTCCTCTGAGCTCGAATCATCCAGGAAAGCGTCAAGCTTCTCTCTCTTTGTGGATGAAGCATCTCCTCTACCATCATCACTAATACGAAAAGGCTCGACCCTCCTCCACCAATAGGAACTACATCCACAGTTCTATTCGCCTTTGTGTTCTTCTTCTTCATCTTCTTTTCCTCAAACTCTCCTTGCCCTTTGGAATGTCGAGTTGCTTGGTCAACATATTCACAACATTCTCCATAGGCAAGTTTGAAAACGAAAAGAAGAGATATGCGGAAGAAATAGGAAAAGTAAATATAAAGTTATTGCCTAGTCAATCACACAAATAACTAAGCCAGCATAAGGGGGAAAAGGAGGGATAATCAACTATACCTTCATTTAGAGTCTCACGATTAAGTAGAAAGTTTAACATGTAATTCTCTGCCACAATTGGAGCATCTAGTGGATGCCTTCATTGCCTTTTCATGAACTCACAACTCTTCCCATAGGCCAAACCCACTAAAGTATGACCTCTTGATAGGCTTACACCAAAGCAATTAGAAATCGAATTCATACCTACGCTTCTTCTTAATGCTTACTACCTACCATCGCTGCTTCCACTCGAGTTAACCAACTCGTGAAAGAGGCTAGGTTGCACTCTTGCCACATGGCAAAATAGTACCACCCTCTTGAAGAAGGCTTTTGAATAAAATGGTAATGGAGCAGTGCCACAGTGGGCTTTACCTCAAGAGCCCAACATAAAGCTTCGAAAGTCATCAAAAACACCCATGCCTTAGGAAGAAGTTGGGTAGGAGAGAGCTTAAAGTACGTAATGCACTCTTTTTGAAACTTAGTGAAAAACAACTTCACCCCAAGCTTGAACAATCTCTCATAAAGAGCAAACCTTTTGGTGACTCAGCAAACACACCTCGTCATCCTTTATCGGCGACAATCTTCCATGTGGCAGGATAGCCAACTAAGTGGGTCTTTATAAAATCTTTAGTCTCTTTAGAGGTAACCTCACTCTGAACCCTTCACACATTTAATCCACAATCTTCCTACAAAAAAGATGAGTGGCAAATTCTTCCCCTCCTCATCTACCGGATAATCAGCAAACGACACACCTTACGACTTTGTACTATATAAAGATCCCTACCCACCAAGGTAGGGCCTAAAGATTCCCCATTAGTGCTTTGGAAGTCAATGTCAAACTCACCTTCAACAACATCATTGTTGGGAACCTCACCCACTTCGATAGTGCCTTTGCCTCGGCTTCTGGTAAGTGTAGATGTCAGACTCACCTCTCTTATCTTGGTTAGGGCAATAGGCTTGATAGGAAAACCACCACTGGTAGAGACGACCTCATTAGAAAAGTTAGTTAAGCTGGCTATGTATACCATGGAATAAGTAGAGATAAGAAGGATGAATGAAAGGAGACAAAAAGACGCTTTTAGGAAGGAAGTGAGAATAATGATGAAAAAGAGACTATCAAAGCTTGAGGAAAATTCCCTTAATATACACACATGAAATGAAGTGACCTTTTGAAAAAGCTAGCTTTGGAAATCATGCAAACGTTTCATCAAAAGGTCGTATCTCAACTATCACACCCCAAAGGGTACCCTAAACGCGACAGTCCGCCATATTCATTATTAAACCTTAAGTATGAATATCTCAATCATCCCATAAGCTTCGATACCAGGTGTAAGGCGTACATTCATGATCATAGAGGACCAACTTTGAAATAAGTTATTTAAGAAAACATTCATATAGCAGTTTAAGAAATGGAAATGATAACATAATAACTTGAAATAAGGAAACAAATATAAAGGTCTTACAAACATCAAAGGGGCATTCCCTCGTTAAAAGTTATAGTTTATCATAGTCTAGAGAAGTCTAATCAAAATAATTACAAGGAGATTTACTTAGAAGTCTAAGTCTCCATCCAGTCTTTAACTTCTCCCAAAACTCTTTAAGCCAAAAGGTAATACCTAAGAGAAATACCCGCGGGGCTTCAACCATAAATGGGGAAACTGTAAGAGATATCTATAAGGGGGTAAGCTTCTTTTCTTAGTGAGTAATAAATCCACAATATAAAGCACTCAACAATCAATAATCAACCAAGTTATTTAGTTAAGTATATGAAAGGTAAGCAATCATGTGAGCAAACAATACATACGATTTTCCAGGAATCATATGTTTGAATGGATTTATCCCTCCATTCAGTGGTTACGTGTTCCAAGCAACGAAGCCATAGTTCGCAAATAATACATTTTGTAGTTTTGTACAAATTCCTACTAATCGCTAAAATGTAGTTGATTCGGGTGTCTATACACCATTTAATTACAGACAATTTAATTCATAGATGATTATTTCGGGTCCTCGACCTCATTACTATGCCCTTGTCCCACTAAGGGTATAGTAATGAATGCAATGTGACTCACTACGTATCATTTAATTTAAGTAATCATGGCATAGCATTAATCGCTTAATAACACCATAGAATTTGTAGACAATCAATACTAAACTAAATCATACAATGATTAGTTAACAATTCACGCCTCGATACACTTATCATAATTTCAACCATGTAAATAAAACATGCGCTTTCATATTTTATCTTTTCCTAAATCTAGTGTCACTAAGCTACAAGCAAATACATAAGTACAATTGCGAGAATTTAAATTTACTCGGCCATATCAGAAGCTGCTTAGTTGAAATAGTCCTCTAGGTAGGGTATCTGGACTCCACATCATCTATACAAAAGAAATACCAAAATGAGTGTTTCTTAGAAGATCTACTTAAACTTGCAACTTTATTCAACTAAGTTCGTCAAAATTCGCATAGAGTAAAATTCCAACTTAAAATGACCATAACTTACTCATTTTAACTTGGAATTTCGCATATTATGTACCAATTTCTACCTACTCGAAAAGATCTATCCATTTGTAAGGTTATTTCCTACATATAAGGTCATTTGGGTTGCTAAACACCTCGGTACAAATTCAAAACGGAATTTTCCAAATTTTGCAAAATAATTTCCAATTCAACTTTATTCAAAATTCCTTTAGCAAAAATAGATATGTATATATAATTGAAAAATCCTGTGTGTGTATATATAAGCTCACTTTGTATGCAAACATTCTAATGATAGTGTCTCATCGATTTATTCTATAAAACAATTCATTTTGAAGTGTTTAAGCTTGACAAATTTCTTTTCAAAGTATTTTGAAGAAACTTTATATTTTCTTAGGTTATTATAAATGAATATATTCTCATTTTTGTTTTTCCATTCCTTTTTCCAAAACAAATAAATTTTTTCCTTTAACTTTGATCTTTCACAATTTTTACTTCTAGTGATAAAAGAACAAAGTTATCAAAAGTTTATTAAGTGGTTGATAACCTATTTATAAATTTGCCTTTAGAATGGTTTTAGAAAATGAGTATTTTCTTCTTATATTTGTATTTATTAACTCTTTAAAAAAATAAATTTTTGTTTCTAAAACTTGGTCTTTTATTTCTTTTACCAATTTTATTTGAAAATAAATTATTTTTATTGATAAAATCCTTTGTTTTTGATCTTTTTATATTCTTGTTATTGCTTTGAAAATAGGATCCTTCTTTAGAAATTTGAAAATCATTATTTTTCTATATGGGTTTATAAATTTATGGGTTAATTTTATTTTAACTTTGAAAACTAGTTTGCTTCTTGTTTTTGTTAGTTTGAAAAAACTTTAAATCTTAAGCTTTTTGTAAAAACTTTGAATACTAAAAAATTATTTTTACTAAAACTTAGGTTACCATATTGTGAAAAGAAAGTGTTTATTTCTTATATTTCTTTGGTAAAGCTATCTTTGTTATTTGAGAAAACTTTGAGAGAACTTGTATTATTCAATTTCTATGTTGTTGATGATAACTTCATTATTTAATGACAAGTTACATAATAGAAAATTTAGTTTCAAGTTCCTTTATTAAAGAAAAATTCTACTTTAAATTTAGTTGAAACAATATAATTATGTAGATGCATGTATTATGAGCAGGTAGTATGTAGATGATGAAAATATGAGATAAGAAGCAATATAATATTAGTAAGCAATATAGCAATAATAAGACAGATATTATAATCAAGTATTGGGAACCTTAGCTTCATCAAAGTAACCCGGTCATGTATTGGAAACCTTAGCTTCATCAAGATAACCCAGTCAAGTATTGGGAGCCTTAGCTTCATCAAGGCATCCTGAGACTATGTCTGAAAAAAAAAAAAAAGAAAAGCAATAATAAGCTTGTTAGTGAGTTAGTGAGCATTTAGACTCTAAAATATATAGATATATATATAAATTAACATATATATGAAGTTAGGTTAGAAGCATGATAATAACAGTAATAAGATCATAATAACAACATAATATCAAATCAATATAATATAAAATTTATTCATGAACAAGAACATAATGTTGCTTCTATAATATTGGAATGTTTAAGAAACATACACCATGGTCATGTTAAGTTACATGACATGGTAAAAAGAAATAGGTAAGAAATTTTACCTAAGAAGATAATATGGAAGTGGTAGTAGAAGAAAAGCTTGGATAGTGTTTATGTGTGTAGGAATTGTGCAGAAAAATTGGGTAGTGAAGGAAGAAAAGAGAGATTTTGGTAGAGAGTGTTTGAGAAGAGATTTTGGGAGAGTTTTAGTAAGGTGAATGAATGTGTAAAAGAATTGGAGGGAGATGGGGTATTTATAGAATTTTTGGAGTGAAAATTGTGTGAATTAAATAAATTAAAAAAAATTAAATGTGTGTGTATATGGGAGAGAGAGGGTCAGCATGAACGGAGAGAGGGGAGAGAGGAGTGATTTTGATTTGTTTTATATTTTTGTTAATTAAAAGTAATAAGATATAAAGTTTGATGTGAATGAACATGTATGAGAAAAGTAAAAAGTAGATAATAGGTTTGTAGAGTGTAGAAATAGGTGTAGAAAAAGTAGAGATAGGTTAATAGTAATGAATAGTATAGAATAGTACTATAAATTGTAGATAAGACAAATTAATACCGTAGTAATGAAAATACACATAATTAAGCTATATTTGGTATTTTCGGATACTGTAAAATTATAAAATTGTTATTTTTGAAATCCTTGTATTTTTACTAGTTTATTGGTATTATCGGAATATTTTTGTCATCGGGGGTATCAGGTACGGTTTTCGAAAACTGATCCTGTTCGGATCCGAAGAATATAAAAAATTATCAAACCTAATATTTTTATGCATCCCTATATTATTACGAACTATTATCCACTACTATCTCAACTTTGTTGCTTCGGGATTAGGAACACGAAATTGCTGGATCTAATCTATTAGGGTTTGATGCATATTTGTTGAGCTTAGGGTTTCCGGTTGACTTCTGGTTTAGGGTTTGAACATAATCGTAGCATAAAATCAGGGGATTACATCAACAACTTGATATCATGTCAGAAGAACCACGCAGCAGGTATATATGTGTCTTTTCAAATTTCAAAACTCCTTGACTCTTGCGCTTTGCCAAGCAAGCAATATAACTATAGATATGAGCTCGATGCCCTAATGACAAACCTCGAACTAACTTTATTGGGTATGTAGCTTAGACGAACAAAGACGACTGCTTGACCTTGACGTAACCTAAAAACACAAGTATCACCATTCCCTTTGCTCATTAGTAATGGGAATACGAAGGTGGGCTAGTGCTTATTGGGCCAAAGTCCAAGACTAATAGGCCCCTAGGCCCAATACCATTGCTAATAGAACCCACTTTATGAAGGCCTCATAAATTAACCAGGCCCTAACATTGAAGAAAGACTCTCGAGCAATCTCGATTCACTTAAGAAACATATACTCACGACCTCCATCTTAATCTCAATCTCATCTATAGAGATTAAGAGTAGCGAAGTCATATCAGTTGTAACTCCTGACCTCGATGGGTGGCCCACGATGACCTAATATCTGAATCCTCCTAGCAATTTGTGCCCACTTGGCCACCTTTTGTACCTATCATATTCGTGCCATAGTATTGGCACAATCACGATCCGTACTTGGCACTATTACGTTTTATGGATGAGATTAGCTAACTGCTTAAAGGGAATCTTCAATGTGTAGAGAATGTCCCATGGTTTCCCTTGGAGTCTGTTGTGGCCACCCTCCATAAGGCCCCATTTGTATCCATTAAGAAAGTAAGATCTCAACAACTCTTGAGACTCTTAGTGCTTTACATTCTCAAGCACCTCTAAGGACCCATATCTAACTCAAGTATCAGATGGTTATCTCAAACAACCTCCCAGCATATCATTAGCTGAGTTTTTTTATATTCGCGAGCCCAGGATGCATTTGTACCTCTATTAAGGGAGAAGGACAACTTTATAGGTGAACTTAGCACCTCTGATAGATAAAATTTGAGAAAATTTAATGGGTGAAAGAACACTTGAAAGACATTAAAGATGCAAAAAATTGAAAGGAAAAGAAAGAGTTAGGGAGATAAAAATTCAACTGCATTTTCAAATAAATACTGCTTAAAATTATATCAATTGTCTAACAATAATTTAGTAAAATATATACATATAAGATAATTTCGCATAATCCCTCCACTTCCTCCTAGGTATCCACATTTTACTTCCTCCTTATATTGTATCAAATTTTATTAAAAAAGGTATTCTATTTAGATGTTGTTACAATGGAGAAAAACTTTGTGATACTAATATATCAAATGGATTGATTGGCATAATATATAAGTACTAATAAAATTTTAATCCAATTTTTTTTAAATTACCTACTATCATCAATACTTGATAAAATTATATTATTATAGTTACGCACTATTCATCCAAACATATGATATATTAATACTAATGGATTACACTTAGGCTTAAGTGGAATGGGAGACTGCCAGCATGGTAGATTGTACAATTTAAATATTTGATTTCACACATACTGCTTATTTTACATTGTAAACACAAGTAATTTTTTTTTTAAGTAGCAGGAATAGCTATGCATTAAATAGTGGGCTTCAACCTAGGTAAGAGATCTACTAACAAATGATTTAGTAAACATGCAAACTTAGTATGCTAGAAATCATAGATATAACCAGTGATAGCTTATAGTCATTGCGTTATGTTCATGAAGGGCATAGCTACTTGCTAAATGTCCTTGTACGCTTGATAGAACTTATAATATTCGAACTCCTCTATTCATGCTTTTCACAAAATATTTTATCACTTGAAAAGTAAAAATCCAAACATAGGTAAGCTATGCAATCTAGTAAAAGGAAAGGGAAAAAAATTGAATGAAACATAGATATATCTCATGCTTGAATGCCTATAAAAATATAGTAATGCAACAAATAATATCAACAACCAATATAGAGGTTAGTTGTCATGTTTAGTAAGGGTAGAAAGTTTAAATAATACGATGTCTTGGTTATGATATCAAAACATATATTCATTGATCCTCATAGCTATTAACAATGTTTCCAGTGATATGCAAAACTACATAAGTAAAGATTGTCAAATTGGGCTTACCACCATTATTAGTTATCGCTAGTCTAATCTTGTACTTTCATTTATAGTATTGTCTTATACCACAGTTGTAATCCTTCATCAACTTTTTGTTGGATTCTTGATCCATACTAGCTCTAATTCTGCATATATATATATATATAATATTGTTTATATCCACAATCTAGGTGGCATAAATACCTAACTCTTCAAATTGAACGTTTGTCATTAAGCAAGCAATGAAAATTTAATTCAAGATTTGCCTACATGGAAATGTTACGTGCCTTGAAGCAAGTGTAGATAGCACATTTTTTCTTTTCTTTTTTTTTTTTTTCAATTTTAGATACTTTCAAATTTGTTATCCAATTCTTGCCTGCAAAAATAGGCAAATGTGATTGTCCTCCTCACTTAAAACTTACTTACAAACTTCATAAAATGCAACTTTATTGAAAGCCTATAATCAAATATAAAAGATCAAAATTAAACCCCATATATACTCAAAGATCTTATTACTAACTTAAAAATAAAAAGCAAAGTTAGTTATAAAGTAGTTAACAAGTCTTCCTATGCCTCAATGTGGTTAAGTACTTAGATATTAATCAACTGTATCTAAAAGGTGGTGGACTACAATGTTATATTGTTGACTATTGGGGACCTTTCAACTAATTATATACCCACATATGAAGGAATCATCCCATCTAATCCTTTAGCTCCAAAACTAGTTTAAAACATGTAGATTGCCCTTCTTCACTCCAAAATAGAATTAAACTTCAATTTCAACAACAAATTCAGTCTCCTTCCCACCTCAAATCATCTAAACCACATAATTTCCTAATTTATAAGTTAATTGAAAAATTGAAAATAGTTAAATTATATAAGAAGAAATTAATGTTTGTGGTAAATTTATTTGAAAAATCAATATTTGTAATAATTAAAAAGAGGAACCAATGTTTTGTAAATTAAGTCAAATGTGATATTGTTCAAATGTTATTTATCCTTTATCATTTTGCTTGTCCACACATATACATGTGTGTTTTACTTTTGTTTACATGTGTGTTTAGTTCTACTTGTATAAATACACAGATAGTTAGTTATAACGATTGAATGGCATTTTACATTTTTGTTCCCGTTTGTCCTTTGTTCTACTTCCATGGTGAACTTCTTCCACAAATGTGATCAAGCACTCTTTCTCAGTAAGTAATCTGCTTATTCTTCTTTGAATGGTTTTTAGATATTAATGTTTCAAAAAAAATGTTAAGGTATTGATTTTTTAATAGTTTTTTTAATTAATTTTCCGAAATTTTTCTCAAAAGATACTTCATTTGTCTCACTTTACAAAACATTTATTTTTCTTTTTAACTCCTTGAAATATTAATATCATAAAAGAACTTACTCTCAAACATTGATATTTTTTGGTGAAGTTTACCCTTAAATTAATATCTTCTAAATCTATAATAATTGATTACAAGGCTAAAATAGAAATGAATTCTAATATCAATGAATCTCAGTAGGCATAATAAAATTAACTCTTCTTAATTTCTTTCATCTACAACCCTAACATTCTCAATCAAACTCCAATTCTAAGTAAAATGATTGAGAAAAAAGTTCAAATGGGGAATGGAAACCTTTTTGCTTTTGTGGTAATTAGTTCTTCTTATCTCATGTGTTGTTTGCAGATTATATTGTGTTATTTGCTGAAGTAGATATTAATAATGCAAATACTGTTATGAGTATCTTATATACTTTTAGTACTCTATCTGGTTTAATTATCAATATGCAGAAAACAACAATTCTCTTTTCTCGATCAATGAGAAATGAAGATAAGCAAGAGATTCGACAAATTTTGAAGTTGAGGGAATTCGAATCTTTTGATAAATATTTAGGATTTCCATTGGATAAGGGGCTTAAACCAGAAGCTAGACAATTCCAATTTATTGTTCAAAAAGCCCAAGAAAAGTTGAATAGCTGGAAAGGAAGACTATTAAGTATGACATGGAAATTGTACTTGCAAAATATGTTCTTGAATCTTTACCTACTTATTACATGTAAGTTGCTCCAATGCTAAAGAAGACTATACAAAAATTTGGGTAAATTACTAGGAATTTTGTTTGACAAGGTACTTAAGAGGAAAAAAAGACTCATTGGGTATCTTGGAAACAACTTACAAAGCCAAAAGAAAGAGGTGGACTAGGATTGTTAAATTTAGAATTAAGAGATAAGGCTTATGCACTCAAACGTTAATTTGAATGGAAGGTAAGTAAAGTTAAATGGGCAACATAATGTCTTGCCAAATATCGCGTCTATGAACTCTTGAAAATTTAAAGGTTTCTTCTCAAGCATCATATCTTGCAAAAGAAATTGTTTGGAGTTTGGATTAGATTCAACAAGAAGGGTTTTGTTATCTAAGAAATGGAAAATTAGCTAAATTTTGGGATGATTGGTGGGCTAGGACTTCTAGGGTAAGACAACTAATTTGTGTCCCTACTAGTAAGGAATCTTTATAGTTAACAGATCATGATTGTTGGTTATTTGAAACCAAATGAGATGAGGAGAAGATTAGGTTTGCTGTTTTAGACATTCTTGTTCATGAATATGGTCCATTTTTTTGAATCAGAATGAAAATGATTATTATGACTTTTCTAAGAACTTTAGAATGCGACCATCACTTAGTAGTATATATGAAGGCTTATAAATGAGGATGATAATGAAAATGGAAACTAGAAATGGATCTGGAAATCATGCTTTCCACCTAAGGTGAAATTGTTTCTGTGGAGATGCATGGTGGATTCACTTCTAACTGCACTAAACTTATCTAGAAGGAATTTAAATATAAATGCTTTTTGTCCTTACTGTGGCACCTCAAATGAAATAGCTGAACATACTTTGAGGAAATGTCTTTTTTTAGCTAACGTTGTCAATAAATGGACAATGTTAAACTTTCAAGCACCTACTGCTAAATTATCTTTTATGAAATGGGTTGAGTTGAACTATAAAATGCCACTTGCACATATCTATTTTTCTCAACCCCCAAATGGTTTAATCTTTGGTTTTATGTTATGGAGTATATGGAACTCAAGAAATAAATTGCTTTTTAAATCGGCTTGCTCAGCCGAGAGTTTAGCAAAAAAATTAGGATGAAGGCTCACGAGCTATGGGCTTATATCCATAAAATGAAGCACACCTTTTTTGTGGAAAGAATAAATTTAAGATGGGTTTCGCCATGTCATGGATGGTATAAACTAAATACTGATGCATCTGTTGATGCTTCTTCAAACTTAGCAACTATTGGGGGTGTTATCAGGGATTTAGATGGTAAGTGGAAAGACAAATATCTTGTGTAGAAATCAATGTGGACTCTAAAGCTTGTTATGTTGTTAGCGAATGGTGCAAATATGAAGCCTATATATATGAATGTCATCATTGCATGTAGGGAGTAGATTTATCAGTTACACCAATTCAAGATAGAGTAGTAGGTGCTGGATATAAATAGAGTAGCTGACGCGATGGTTGCTTTTGCACGTACTATGAATGAGGATGAAATTGTGTTTGAAGATCCTCCTCAAGCTATTTTATGTTTTTAGTATCAAGATTTGCCTTCCGTTGGCATGTACCGAGACTTATGGAAGTGCGTACTTAAATAACCAGCTGTAACATTTTTTTAATGTTTTTTTTATGGTGATGTTTGTATGTTTGTTAATAGTCTGATGTATGTCTACTACTGCTATTAATGAATCATTTGTTTAAAAAAAAAAATTAACAATTAATAAATGAATGACTAATTGTGCCATTAAAATTTAAACTCTAATTAATGAATATTATACTTTAATTAATAATTAAATCCTTATTTAAATAACTTCTATAGTAGAATGGATTTGGTTGCAGTGTTATGTGTGTTTGTAGTCTCAAAGAACTGACATTGAACTACAACAAAGGGATGACTAAGAGGCAAGGAAGAGAAGTAGGTAATCTCTAAGTTCTTGAACACATTTGTGATAGGTAAAAGAGTTAAAAAGTATTGAACCCCAAGGTTGTTGAAAAGAGGCAAAGGTTCTTCCCTCTATGCTATGTTGATCACTTATAAAAGTATTCTGACAGTACAACGATATCAATTTCTATATCTATTAAATAATAAGGCATACTAGGTTATTATAGAGCTCAACTCTTAATGACATACCCATCAAATCTCACTAACAATCAAGGATTGAGATAAGTCCTTCCATGGGATACTCCTAAGCCTAGTTCCATGGAAGCCTATTTAAAATTATGAGATTCCTTGATGAAGGAAAAGAGTGGTTTGGTAGCTCAATGGTCCTAGCTTCTAGCCTATCATATTAAATCTCTTTGAATCATCCCATATTTATGAATTTGACTCACTAGACTTAGTCATTTAGCCCAAAAAATTAAGCCCAAGTCGTTGCTAGCAAGGCTTAAAGTTCATAAAATTTAGCTAATATGAATCAAAGGGGGTCAAAATTTCTTTCCTTCAAAGATTAACGTTCTTGATCTTTTTAGGGTTTTCTAAAATAAAATAAATTGAGAAATCATAGAGATATGGATGAAATCGAAATTCGAATACTCATGAATCACAAAATCAAACTAGGATGTAACAAGAATTATAATCCAATGGGTTTGCAAATTACAAAATGAATAACTAGTTAAAAGAATCCAAAGATTCAATCAACATAAATGAATAAAGGAATTTGGATTTCTCAATATTCATAAAAATATTGTAAACAATTGCAATACAGTCTCTTATCTCAAGAACCCACAAGGAGGAGTCTTTCACAAAAGAACTTCCATGTCTCTCTAAAACAAACTTAAGACCTCTATATAATTGAACAAGGGAAAACACAAAGACACAAAAAATAAAACACAAGTTTCGTCAAAAAGCTGGTGGCCTATAATGCAACATTGGTGGCCTTTGAAGCGGTGTTTAGAAATATGATTCTATGATGGTTCAATGTTGTTGAACACCGGAGTAAATGGGGTATGCCGGTGGTGTAGGAGGAAAGGTCGGGACCTTGGACTGGCATATAGGTTTGCAATTTTTGACAGCTTCTAATCCTTCGTGTTGAAGCCACTTAATCCACATCATCTTCCCGTTTAAGCTTTGAAACCCCATTTTTGAATTGAGTTTGACCAAAGTCATTTGATGCTCGATCCTTTACTGAAATCAAATTGGATTACACTTGATGTGTTCGCATCTTCTACAACTCTAAATTAGGTTTTAGGGTAACAACTGACTACTTACATGGTGAATTCATAACGCCTCTCGATTAAAAATACTCCATGTATCACATTACACTCTATAACCTACATCACGTGCAAGCATCTTATACTCTTGTCAAGATCCCTTTAGCTTTCTTGGATTAACCTAATGAAATATTTGGAATTGTGAATCGGAAATTGAATTTGGCAAAAGAAAATGGTTGTTTCTTAAATTTATACGTTGAGGTTCTTAATAGAGAGGACTTACCTTTCTTTGTTTATTTAGGTTGTATTCAGTTACCAGTCACATTATCAACCGTATTATTAAAAAAAAATTCATTGGATGAAAGCAGAATTCTTTAAAAGAACCTATTAAGCTAGAGAATGAATTTTTGTCCATAAATGTAAATTTTTATTGTAGAAGTTGTTGTTGCTGATTTTATTTTGAAGCTACAACTTCTTTACCAATATTCTGTTGCAAAATTTGTCTTTAAAAATTAATTTTCATATAGTTTTTTCATTTTTTGAATAAATCATAAGGTAAATCTATTTCTTAACTGATAACTTTTTTTTTGGTAGAAAATAACTAGTTATTTGAACCTAACTATTTAATATGTATTCTTAATAGGTAATTTCAAAATCTATGATAATAACCATTTCCTTGGCAAGCAAACGATTCCTCTCGAGTTTAAGAGACGGAACTAAACTATGATATCATGAGTTAACTATACTTGGATTTAAGGATGCAACTGATCGGGTTCGGGTAGGTTATATGAACTCAAACCCGAACCTAATACACTATAGGCATAACAAATTCGATCTTATAACCTGTAGGGTTTTTCTTCTATATCTAAACCTGTCCCACAGGTTTACTCTAAAACTTACCACCCACCTGGTTACCTGCCTGATTATCACCCTGATTATCCATCTGACCACCCGTCCAATTATTAACCCGAACCCTCCCTGCTTATTGTTTTTGTTTTTTCAATAGATTTAGCAGACTTAAGCCAATAAAATAATAGTTTAATAATATAGCAATTCACTTTCTCTTTGCCAACATGTTTTTTAATTTAGCCAGTTACTATGTTTACATTTAGTAAATGTATTTACATTAGAATTTTTTTTTTTCACTAGGACTAACGGGTTGGATTGGTATCCATCGTGTTTTAGTAATATGCAAACCTGATCATAATACCCTACAGAGTTTTTTGTCTATGTCTAAACCTGATTTTATTACCCTATAGGGTTTTTATCGAGTTGGACGGATCAGAAACCATTAATGAGCCGACTCGGTTGCATCCCTACTTAGATTAGCTCTAGGATCGAGGAAAGTGAAAATTCTTATTATAAAGAGTGACTTTATTGTTTGACATTTTTCCCTCTAGAGAAACGGAGAGACATACGTGCAAATTTTGTAGGCTTCTTTACGACCAAATTTGTTTACCATCTGAAAAGAAATCTGCTGACCATTGCATCTTGCCAACTGGAGAGGGGAGGGACAGAGACAGGGACCCCCGCATATGAAGATATCAAAACCCGCATCACACTGGCCACAACAACAAACCCAATGCCCATCATTAGTCAGTGGGGCGTCCAATCAAGGAGCCATTTGCAAAGATGCTATGCTTGCAATGTAATCTTGGAAATAAAAGTGTGGGGCACCATAAAACAATAATAACAATAATAATAATAATAATAATAATAATAATAATAATAATAAGTTCTTCATATTTATTTGATTTTTTTAATTTAAGTTCTTAACGTTTTTAAATTATTATAAAAATAAAATTATAATTATATCTATTAAATTTTCAAGTGCATACATGATATGCATCAGTCTTAAATTGGTTTATATTATCTAATTTAATAAGTTATTAATATTAAATATATTTATTTACATAACATAAAAAATAATATTAAATATAAATAATAATTTAATACAATAAAAATACAAAAAAATAAATAAAAAAGAAAAGAGGTTAGAATAAATTGTTCATACTCTAATAACCTTGTCTTATTAATTTAAAGTCAAACGGAAACTAATATATATACATATAGAAAATTTAACATATTGAAAAGAAATTATATTTTTGTAAAATTTTATAATATAAAGAAAAATTGAGGACTCATAACAACAATAGTAATAGTGATGTTTAAGGCGGTGCTTTATCTATATTATAGGAATTATTTAAATTTATAAATATTCGCTAATCATAGGCTAAAGATGATCATGTTGGTGAAAGTGATAACGTAATCATTTTTGCCGTGTCCCCCGCTTTATTATGCAGATATCATATAATATAGATGCATGCATCATCCATGTAGCCATGAGATGCTATTATTATTAGTTTATTTTTGAGACTACCGCCACATGATTATACCTAGTTTTGGTTTTCATTCTTAAAGTATCAAGCTTGATTTTGTGCATTATGTGATGTTTAATGGCTGTGTTTTATTGTATCATTGAAAAAAAAAAAAGAATAAATGAATATCTATAAATAAATGAATGAACAAATAAATAATTTTCATTTAGTTTGCATTATTGCGCATGTGTAATTAAGTTGAACATACTCATGATTTCTTTGGATTGGATTCAATACTTACTTGCATTATTAAGTTTAACTTGAATTCAAACTATCAGAATTGTTTATTAATGAGTTGAGTTTAGGTTTCAAAATATTTAGCTCAATTAATTTGCAAATTTAGTTAAATTTGAGCCAAGGTTAAATAATAGTCAATTCTAATCCTATTTGAATATTAATTTCAGTTTAAGGGCAAACTGGAAATATTTCCCAATATGTTTGCTACGTATGCGCTTGATTTCTCTATCTTTGAATTTGAGCATATACATTCCAAATCATTAGGGAATGCAGATTTGGATTTTAATAGGACCACATTTTTTTTTAATACTAAGTAATTTTTCAATAAAGAAAAATGAGTTGAACAGACACTAATACATTTATTTTAGGATTTTGAGCTTTAAATATAGAGCTTAGTGTATATAAAGTAAATTTAATGAGTTATAATAATAATTAAATAAATCTAGTCAAAATGAGTATGTTTAGTGTCCACTTCAAGTTGAGGTTATTAAACTAAAAAATTTAGACTCGATCAAATTTGAGTTTGAAAGTCTAAGTTTGAATTTATTATAGTTAAGCTTAATATTATTGTCTCTGCTTAACTCATTTGCACCATTTAATGTGCATGACAAGTGTGTATATATACATGTATGTGTATGGTGGGGTTATTGCAACTGGCCGATCACATACAATAGATGTGGCGGTCAACCTGAGAGAAGTCTTGAACTGATGAAATGTATAGAATGTTGTAGAGAGCGGCATGGGAGGAGAAATAGGCAAATCCGATTTCTCGAGTGCATGAGTGTGACATACGAACAAATCAAATAGATTTGATCATTTTTTACTCGTTCTACTTAGAATAGGTGCTTTGATATTTTTTGAAGATATTTCAGCAGAGTTTTCTTATTGCTCTCGATCTTAGCAATGTGTCAAATTCTCTAAAAGAGAAGAGAAGCCACTTATTTATAGATAGTGAAGGCTACTGTTAGCCATTGGATAACGCTTGATCGGAAGCACGATATTAAGTATGGCTAATCACCGTTAGATCATATCCAAACAATATGACGGTTATCATTGAAGCCTTCTTTTCTTTAATGGTCGGCTAGGTTGGGCTTTGTGAATGGGCTGTAAGGCTTTATTTATATTATAAAGAGAAGTTCATTACAATTAAGACAACCCATTGTATTTTCAAAATGGACTTAAGGATTATTTTATTCCACACAAGCTATAATTTAGCCAAACGAAGCCCAAATTAACCTAGGAAGACATTTTTGGAGTCTACTTTTCATGCATAAGAAAATCGAATTAAGCCAAGAGTAGAATGCACTAGTTTGACGATCCCTGTTTCGAACATACCAAGCCAAATCTCATTAAGATATCCTTTATTGGACTCGTTCTTCTAAGCCCTTCACTAGCTTAGAAGATTGACTCGTAGCATTAAATTTAGGCCAAAAGCCCAATTATTGAAATGACCTTCTATATTTTACCCCCTAGCCAAAAGCTTCTTAAACAAAGTCATAAAGGGAGTTTTAAGCAGTTCATTAAGTGGATGTTATCTTCAAATTTGTTGTAGAACATTGATAAGATGTTGCACTTAACATGAAGTTGTGTACTAGATTGATATAGCCAATACTTCTTGTATTTGTTGATAAACTAAAATAAGTTAAAGTAGTCTTCTTAAAAAAATATAGAATATCCAATGAAGTAAGTTTGTTATTGCATAGCACTTAGGATATTGAGTAGACCAATACCATATGCTTTCCCTTTTATGGATTAAGTAACACGAGATAACCTTATTTATGAACCACTACTAAGAGATTCATTTCCTTGGACTATTCCATGTTGCATCTTATGATGATCATCTTGTCTTCTTTCTTTCTTTTTTTTATAATGCTAATAATTGAATGAAAGCATTAAAATAAACTCATTCATTATTTATTTTCTAAGTTTGAATTATGATTGCAAAGTGAATTCAAAAAGCCAAATAACTCTTGAATAAGCCAAGAATTGGTCACATAAAATTTTAAACCTTTTCTTTTAAAAAATATTCACAAACTTAATTATTAAAGGAGAGTAGGGAAAGAAAAAAGTGAGCAAGAATTTATAAAGGTTTCATCTTGTGAGTCAGTCCTTGCTTCCAGCTCTAAGCTAGGGATTTGGTATTCCACACTGGTATATTTACTATATCCAATTAAATATGAGAGTACAAATAGTGTGCTAATATAATGTATTCAATTCCTTCTACTCAATCTATTTGGCTCACCAAGCTAATTACTAATCTACAAACTATTTGTCACTTCCTCTTATCATCAATCTCACTAATATATAAAGCAAATCGAGGAATAGAAGAATTTAAAGATTCATTCAACTCAAGTATTAAGTAAAATGAAAAATAGTAGAATTTAATACAAAGTTATGTAAAGTATAATTGCAATATCATTTTTTTTGTGCTTTTTCATTATATATCTATCTTTGATTTTTTAACTCCATGGAATATATAAAACTTCATGTTTTCATGTTTCCAATGGCTAGATGCGGATGAGAGAGATATGTACTAACGTTTAAAGATAATATTGTTTCCCAATATTGCACGTCTGTTTTGAATCATATCTTTTGTGCTTATTTCAAATTAAAACGTTACTTGATCTATCTTTCATGTTGACAAAATCTGTGGATAATGTTTTCAAAAAATGTTGACAATATCTTGATAAAAGCTGCTTCTGATTGCTTCAATTTGAATTAACTTCATATCCATATAAAATAGCAATGTATCTTGCTTCCTTTTATCTTCTAAAACTTTGAACTCCTTCTTATGTCAAATCATGACCTTGTACTTCACAAATAACCATCTTTAACAAAATAATCATTGCTTGATAGATCTGAAATGAATTTTAAGCTTGAGTTGAGAAACTTGAACTTGTTGTCAAAAAACTAATTCTTCAAGGACTTTTAATCTTATGTAAACTCAAATCCAATGGATATACTAACCAACTTTATGGAACATTTTGAATGTATTACCCGAAAATATGGAACTTTAGTTGGGCCTTCAAATTGATGAAAACTTCGAGAAAAAACTCGTTCTAGAGCATGTTGTTTATGTTTCTATAGTTTTTTGTTCAAATTCCTTATGCAGCAAGCCTACCCTTTGAATCAATCTCTAAGTGTTGCAGACTTCTTGACAAGTTTTATAGAAAGTCTCTAGATTACCCTTTGAATCAGACTTCTTCTAGAAAGCTTCTAATCAACCTTAATTGATTAATTTAGTCTTCTCATATATTTTTACACTTGAAAGTTGCACACTTAATAACTTTATTAGTAATCACTTATATATATGTTTTGTTATCATCAAAACTAAATTAGAAGACTTAACATCATACATTTTTCCATGGTGAATTTATATTAATCTTTTATTTTTATTTTTCTTATAAAACAATTAAATAAAGATTAGAGAAAAATACATATCATATTCATTAAACACATTTCTAGACATTTTCACATTTAGTTTTACTTCCACTGTCAACTTGTCAATAGTGACACCATGAGGAACACTCTAGCATCATAACATCTCATTGTTATCAGTATTATGTTTTTTTTTTTTCTTTAAGTTCTTCAATATATATTTCAAAACTTTTTTGAATATCGATCAAAAGGGACAGACATGTTAACTCGACATCCTATAGGGCAAGACAGGTCAACTCAATACCCTATAGAACGGGTTTAATTATGGTGATAAAAGCCCTTTATGGTTTAAGATAAGGCTTGAGAGATCTTATAGGAAAATGGGATGGCTAGGATCTTGTGAGACCCATGCCAAATCTATCCCCTTGCATCCATGTACTCATATCAGATAGTTTGTGGTTGACCATCTAATTAATACATGAATATTTCTTATACTGGAAACTTTTTTCTCACAATGAAGGTGTACAAGAAATTTCCATTTTGTACATGAAATCGGCGAGAAGGTCCAGTTTAACGAGGACATTTCTAGTTTCCCAAATTTCTTTCTACAAATCATCAACTTTACTTTAACGACTATGGTTTTTATTTATTTATATATATTTTTTTCGGCCACCATCTACATAGACTATGATTTAGGCATATATCCCTTATATTATATCTTTGGCCATCCCCGCTTTTAAGAAATTATTGCATCGCTAGGAATAATAGAGGACGGCAACTCCTTTTACAGGTATAGACAATACCTTAGACCAAAACTTATGATGGCATCGGGTTATTTTATGTTATCTTCAAACAAAATTTATCTAGCCAATGAATAGTCATCATTTGCATTTTGTTGAACGACTAATAATAATTATGAAGAAGGAAAAGTGGATTCTCTTGACATCGATTATTGCAGCTCATATAATGATCATGATGGTTTTGCTCATTAGCATCACATATAATAATGCATCTGGGACATAGATATTCTATTTACGTGCCTATGGTAAATTTAATTTACTCTTCATATATACTATCAAGTTCTCCAACCTTATTAGTCCTTACTATATGATGAATATATATTCCAAAAGGAGGTTTTTGTGCTATTGATTTTCCTGAACACTATCCAATAGAAATCTTATAATCTTCAAGTTTACTCATCTTCTTTGTTTTATTTTTATTTTTTTTTAGTATGAGCACTAGCAATAATTATATGAACATAATGGACATAAATGAAAATCAGTAAACAAACCTCATTAATTCATAAAGTAGAATAACTTTCCTTTTTTTTTTTTTTGTGTTATAGAATGACTTTCAAATATTAGTAGCGACACTGTAAATAAATTGTTAAAATATTTATTATATTAATTTTAATAGTTAAATAATGGACTATATAGTTTTACTAATAGGATTTTTAATATATCTTATATATATTTAGAGTTAGCTAAAAAGAGAATAATTGGTTTATATCATCATACCATATATCTTGAGATTGTCCAATGAAAATTTGGTAATAGCATGTACTCGATTTTGTTGTGAATAGATGTTAAACATTTCCCCCCCCCTCCCCCCCCCCCCCCCCCCCCCCCCCCCCCCCCCCCCCCCCCCCCCCCCCCCAAAAAAAAAATGCTAAATAAGTTTGAAATTCTGAACAAAAAGCTAACATAAAAAAACACTGCCAGGAATCTTGTGCTAATCGTTTTTAAAGCAAGGCAAGGCTCCAACTACACACTTACTAATTGGCTTTGTTAAAATCCACTAGTTACATGTCCATATAGATTCTTGGTTATGTGCATGACCATTGGCAAACACCATCTAAGCGGATCTCAACTATGGTCTCCTGTCCTCCACATCTACACATGCACACATTTATCTTGGACCAAATTTTACTATGTCCTGGGCTGGAGCTGTCCTATTGCTATGTCAGGACAAATATCCCTAATCCAATTTCAGTCAAATCAAATGATCAACCTGAACTAACACGCTAATTCTCCTCTTACCTAAAACAACAAATACAGTAACAAACAATTGTAGAATAAAATAGATAATACCATGATTTATATGAAAAATCCCAATTTAGAGAAAAACCACGAAACTAGCAACGCACAAATCTTCCACTATCAAAGAATGGGATTACACAAACTTTTCTCATTAGATAATACTAGTGGATCACTCAATTATCACCACAAACTGGTAGATTACAACAAGAATAGACCTCTCTCTCTCTAAAATCTCTCTCTAGGATTTAAGATAGCCACTACTCATCATCTCATGAACCTTAGGACAAAATAAGAAGAATTTATATGCAATACAAAGGAATATTTGTAGGACAACAAGGCTAGCACATATTAATTAAAGGTTGGCGACTTTGACAAATAGCGTTGAAGATTGGCGTTCCAACGTCGGCAGCCTATATGCTGCCGGCGGCATTAGAGTCTGCTTAGTCTGAAACTTGCTCTTAGCAAAAATTCTAAAATAGTAGGAAATCTAAGGCCGCCTTAAAGGCTGACAATGTACATTCCTTCTAGTAGCAGCTTACAAGTTTCAACTCCTTTGTTTGCATAAAAAACTCCTTATTGTCAAGTCCTCTTCCAAGCATATGCCATATACTTAGGATATTATTGATTGCAGACTCATATGAGTTGGATCTATAACCCAACGAACTCTCCCTCCAACTCATATGGGGGGTTCCATCACAATTGTTGTCTTCTTGCAATACCTTTCATTTGACTGAACCGTTTCACGCCTTTAGGCAGTTTCACCAAGTCATGTATGTGATTCTCATGTAAGGATTTTATCTCATCTTGCATGGCTTCTTGATAACACTCTGATTCTTCCTCATCATTTAGCATCACAAACTCATCTGGAAAGTATCTCATTGATGGTCTTCTATCTCTTGAAGATCTCCTCAACTCAATTTGCTGATGAGGCTCATGGGGCTCTTCAACTGAATCTTCTGCATCATCCCGACCATTATTAGAATCTTCAAGGGAGGTCATATGAGAATTTTGACTTCTCAGCCTTTTCTATATCTTCAATGGTTTGGTTTTCAATAAAGACCACATCCCTGCTCCTAACAACCTTCTTGTCAGCTAGATCCCACAACCTATAGCCATACTCATCATATGCATAACCTAGAAAAATATATTCCTTTGATTTCGCATTAAGTTTCCTTCTATCATCCTTGGGAATATGCACAATTGCCCTGTAACTAAACACATATAAATGTTCATAGGAAATATCTTTACCTATCCAGACATACTCTGGGATATCTGCATCTAAGCATAAGAGGGGGATAAATTTATCAGATCAACAGTTGTCCTCACAACTTTACCCCACAAGGATTTAGGTAGCTTAGCATGAGATAACAGACACTTCACTCTCTTTGTGATGGTGCGATTCATCCTCTCTACAGCACCATTCTGTTGTGGGGTCCTTGGAATTGTCTTTTTAAGTTTAATCCCATGTTCCTTGCAGTATTCCTCAAAAGGTCCTCTGTATTCACCACCCTTGTAAGCTCTGACATATTTCAATAGTCTTCAAGTTTCTTTTTCTACTCTAGTGTGGAATTGCTTAAACACATCCAACAATTGATCCTTGGCCTTTAAAGCAAATGTCCAAATCTTCCTAGAGTGATCATTAAAAAAGGTAACAAAATAGAGAGCACCACCTATTCTGCTGTCTTTCATTTAACACACATCTATGTGAACTAAACTCAACACATGAAATTTCTTAGTAGGTGTATCTCTATGAAATGCAACCCTATGCTGTTTTCTAGCCAGACAATCAGTACAAGTTTTTAGAGGAGTACTTTTTACATCAGGGAGAAGTTGCTTCTTGACAAGAATCTAGAGCCATTTCTGGCTCATGTGATCAAGTCGCTTATGCCATAATTCCATAAAATTGTCATCAACCAGATTCACATCTCCTTTACTTAGCTTTTCTAACATTAAGTAAAGGATATTGCTTTTCTTCCCTTTTCCCACAATGAGAGAGCCATTGGTGGGCTTCCATTTTTCTTCACTAAAGTGGCTTTTATAGCCTTCAACATCAAGTTTTCTTGCAACGATATGGTTTAGGCGGATATCTGGAACATGTCTAACGTCTTTGAGAATGAGTCTGCAATTAGTGTTAGCCTTTAAAATAATATTACCAATGCTAACTACTTTGCATATACCATCGTTTTCTATCCTGACATTGCCATAATCACCAGTAGTGTAGGAAGAGAAAAATTTACCATGTGAAGTCACACGAAAGGAGACACCGGAATCTATGACCTAATCATTGTCATGACATGCAAGGCTAACATAGTCCTCATCCCCAACAACAATAATCTCTTCATCTATTGTTGCAATAGTTGTGTCTTCATCCTTTTTATCACCTTTATCCTTACCCTGCTCTTTCTTCCAAAGTCTGTGTTCTTTCTTAAAGTGCCCTAGCTTGTCACAATAAAAACATTTAACATTTTTCTTTCCTTTGGATTTAGATCTTCTCTTGGATATGTTTAATCTATCATCGTTATTAGATGAACATCTATTCCTTACCACACCTTCCTTGCTTATCAGTAACGAGTGCCTTATACTCAGAACCTATATCAAGATCCTTTCTTCTAATCTCTTCAATCATCAGCTATCCTTTACCATTGCTATAGTGAGCTTCCCTCGAGGGCAGAGTTACTGACAGACACAACAAGTGTCTCCCAACTATCAGGCAAAGAACTCAACAACAATAGTACCTAGATCTCATCTTTAAACACCAGCTTCGTGGTAGACAACTGATTCACAAGCCCTTGAAAATCATTCAAGTGCTCTGCCATGTTGGATCCATCCTTGTATTTCAGATTGACTACTCTCCTAATCAAGGGGGTTTTATTCAAGGCAATCTGCCTTGCACACATGGATTCCAACTTCTTCCATAGGACATCAGCCCTGAATTCCTGGGCAACATGGTGATACATACAGTGATCAATCCATTGTCGGTATACCCAACAGTTTTCCTATGCATGATTGCTTAATCTGCATCAGTTTTATTTGTTGGCTTCATACCTTCACGGCCTAAAGGTAAGTATACATCTTTACAATATAATATATATTTCATCATAGATTTCTAGATAGAGTGATTCGATGAATTCAATTTAATCATCGTTCCTAATGATTCTACCATGTTTGTACTGCAATAAAACCCCTAATTCTTTTTTAATCATGTGTTTTGACACCACTTGTTAAGAGAAAAAAACCCTAATCCAATTTCAATCAAATCAAATGACCAACCTGAAATATCAAATTAATTCTCATCTTACCCAAAGCGATAAACATAATAACAAACAATTACAGAATAAAATAAATAACAACAAGATTTACGTGGAAAACCCCAATTTGGCAAAAAACCATGGGACCAATAGTGAACAAATCTTCCACTATCAAATAATGGGATTACACAAACTTTCCTCACTAGGTAACACTAGTAGATCACTCAATCATCGCCACAAACCAGTGACTTACAATAGGAATAGGCTCTCTCTCTCTAGGATTTAGGATAGCCTCCACTCATCATCTCATGAACCTTATGACAAAATAAAAAGAATATATATACAACATAAAGGGAAATTTGTAGGACAATAAAGCTAGCACAAATTAATTAAAGGCTGGCGGCTTTGTCAACTAGTATTGAAGATCAGCATTCTAACGCTGGTTAGTACGCTGGCAGCCTATGCTGCTACACCAGTGGTGTTAGAGCCGGTCTAGTTTGAAATTTACTCTTAGCAAAAATTTTGAAATTGTAGGAAATTCGAGGCTGCCTTAAAGGCCAGTGGTGTAAATTCCTCCTAGTGGCCAACTTACATGTTTCTAACTAGCATACACATTGTCTCATTGAATATTTCTTAAACACTCCATATTCCTTCATACTCTCTTTATGCTCCTTATTACTCACTCTATGCTCTATTCCTTTACTTTCTATTACCTATACAATTTCTAAGTTAAAAAAAAAATGGACCTTGTTGTCACATTGCTAACACATGTTTGCATTATAATCAACAACACATTGCCATGATTCATCTTTCTCAAACCAATATTTACTTGCAGCAGGAATAATTTATGGACTTAACTTATCTCATAACTACTAGACTTTCATATAGGTTATGTTGATAGAATCATATCTTATTTACTATGATGACTAGCATAACATATTAAACTAATAGATAAAGCATTGGAAGAGTTTATTGGTACATACCTCACATTCAACATAATGCACATCTACCATCATTGAATTTGATCTGATCTCCTCATATATAAGTAATTTATAGCTCTCACCTATTGCCTATCTACAAAGAATTACTTTATAAAGGCTTGTAGGTCTATAACTTATCTCTTTTGAAACACACATAAAACATACTCCTAGAGTCTATGATTCAATTTGAACATCTTATAAATTTGCCAAAAGCCAATAAAACTACACCATACTTTGATTTGCAATGATTTTACTCTTACTTCTACCAATCCCTAAAAATTATATCATGTACAACAATAATACCACCTACAACCTTAATACTTGTGAATCATATAAATCTAAGTGGTCTATAATTACAGTTTTATTTTTTTCAGAAGTAAGGGAACAAAACAAAACCATTACAAATCTATTACTATCTTCTTTGCTAATTTCTCTAGCAAGGTATGGCTAATCAAATTAAGTGAAATTGCTACCCATTACCTTTCACAAAATTAATTGCATTGGATCTCACTTACCAAGTTTGAAATACAAGGGCCATAAACCCTATTGTCCATATCTTTTTTTAATTTACAGGCTCTTTTCTTGCACTACATAAAGAGTCCTAGATGACACAACCATGACCTAACAAATTAGCCTTCAAACTTAGTCTTTAGCTCACAAGATTTAATATTAGCTTATTATAATAGGTGAAGCTTAGATAATATTTGCTGGGGAATATATTCATATTTATTATTATAAATGGATAAAATACACAAACTAGAATTAACAAGTAAAGATAGAACAATTTGCCAAACAAAAGTTAATGAGAAACCTCAAACGATAGGGCAACAATGCAAACATATTGGCTAATATTGTAGCATAGATACACAATTCTCATAATGATTCAAAATAATGCATCATAATCAAGTCCTTTAGGATTTAGCTGCCTTTCTCACTTTCTAACACATGTAGCAACATATATAGAGAGTTATAGCAAGTTGAAACCCTAACACCTATTCAAGAAGTTACTTAGGCAATAATAATATATTAAAATAAGAAACTGCCATTAGACATACATGCTACCCTAGTGATTGAGTTCTAACACTTGGATGACTATCACTAGAGCAATTGATTGCCATGTTGTTCTTATTAGTGGCCTCTTCTTAATTTGCGTCCATCTTCTCCTTTTTTTTTTTTTTTTCACTTCTTTGCCTATCCACTTTGAAACTTGGGCCTTAACAAATTTAAGATGTAGTCAACAATTAAGTTGTAAATAATATCAAATTTTATTTCACTGAGGTGAAATTTATCTCATACTACTGGAGGAATAATCATGTTTGGTTTATTCTAAGAGTTTCCCTCTTCATTATGCATTTGACACCATTGACTAAAAGTGAAGAGATTAGTTTACCAAAGTTACCTTTGTTATCCAATCTTTGTACTAAAAGGAAGTAGATAATCTGTAGTCAATTAAATTTGGGCTAGATTCACATATATTACTCACGTTTGCTCCATGGGGACAGATGGTAAGCCTTAGGAAAAGTTACAAAACTTTTGTGTTTTAGGTATTTTATATCTAGCTAGTAGCATTTACATCCACATAAGGCCCATCCTTTTCTAGATTACCATTTAGATTGTCATGAGTGATGAATATGGAATTTAGCTCTACATGATGATTCGATATTCCATCATCTTTTTGATATATTACTTTGTCTGTATTATTTGATTACATGGTGAATTTCCCCCCTCTATTTATCAATGCTCTAAATAAAATCCCTATCAATTGATTTGATCAATATTGTAGGTTGTGAAAAATTGGGGAAATTCATAATAGATAATGTAACATATAAATAAATGAACATAACGAAGGGCAAAGTTATCATATAATGTTAAATAAGAGGGTTTTCTGGACCACCCTAATATCAATAACAATATAGTTTTAAATATCATATATTTGAATGAGAGAGAGTCATTCAAGAAGGATAAGAGAACGTAGCACAACGCTGCCCTTAGGCTATTGGCCTTAGTATAAATGCTGCCGGTGTTAGATTCTGCACTACCAATGTTAGATGCCAGCCTTTTTGCTTCAGTTTTGTCTTTTGAGTTTTAGGTTGTTGGCTTTTATGTTTACATTGCCAGCCTTTTTTGCCAGCTTACAATGCCCGATTTATTTCTTGTTTTCTTTAGTGGTTTCTACATAGTAGTATTATATATAGCCCTTTAACCTTATCTTTCTTCTCACAACCTAACATATGGTTTTGAAATCCTAAACCTCTCACAAACTATAGCTTATTTGAAGGGAGAACAAGGATTAAAGTATTAGGTAAGTTTGTTTCTGCTTGATTCTTTGGTGATCTAAAGGGTTATCTTACTTGAGTGCTCTTATTAGCATTGAAGGGAGTAAATCGTTTGGAAGAGTTTTCGAGATACCTTAAATTTATTGGAGATTTCGTTGTTCTACAACCAAAGAAGGAAGCTAGTTGTAATTCTTGTTAGTTATGGGTTTAGATGATCTTGAGAGTATGTTTACCTTGTGAAAATAAGTTTTGAGCAAGTGTTCGCTTATATTCAGGTGTCTTTGGTGAAACTAGGTTAACCATTCCAAATTTTGTATAAGGTATATCATTACCTTATTTGATGATTATGCTTGTTAAGTTGATTATAACTGTTTGCTGCTTGTGTTTGGCTAGGTCTAGTAATACTAGGATGATGCATTGATTATCTGTGTGTGATGTTGTCGCGGATGGAGTTATGCACAGAGATGATTCCGATAGTTTAGTAGTGGTACAAGTGCGGTACCTGAGTATGTGGAGAGTACCCAATACGAATATATATATATATAATTAAGTATTTTATACGTAATTGTTTTCATGGAATCATAAGTTACTCCGGATTTGGGACTAGTTGCAAATGGTTCTAAACTGTATTAGTTGCATAGTGAATTAAAGATGATAACTTGTGATTGTTGCATATGTTACAATATTGCATGTGGAATTGTATGGTGTTTGTCCATACGCATGTATTTGTGGTTTGGCTTAATGGGTATTTATGCTCACTCTTTTGTTTTTTAGAAATAGGTGATGATCCAATGATTTTTTTATCTATCTAGCTACGATGTATTCATAGACTATGGAGAGGATGATAGCGGAGCCTATTATCCAGCTGACTATTAGATATCTAGAGTTGAAATAGTTAAAATTGAAACTTTATGAACTTTTGATGGTTATTATGACTTTTGGAGTTTGGTTATTAGTTTTTATGATTTCTGATATTTTAAGATTTTCTATTCCTATGATCTTTTAAGATGGAATGTAAGTTGGTGTTTGGTTTAAGCCAATCGAATCGTTTATAAGTTTTATTATGACATTAATGTTTTAAAAGTATCCTTTTATGTGAGACATTGAAGTTATATTATGTTTCAATTTGTAGTTTAGTAGAATCATAGTCTTAACATATTCTTTTCTAGTAGGAATAGATAGTGGGCTGTTAATACTCTCAGTTTAGAGCATTACACATAAACTATAAGGGTTATAACTCTATCATTTGAAAGGTTTCAGTGAATATTACGTACTATATATAATATACATGTGGTGAGTAATTATCAATAATTTTCTAATAAATGACCATATGAGTAATAATTATTTTAGAAATTACCCACTACCATGTTCATATATTAAGCTATAATTGGTAATTACCCACTAGTTGTATATAAGTTGGAGTGGTACTAGGTATTATATATTTTTCCCTATGATTTGGTGCGAGACCCATTCTTTCTACCATTGAGATACTTCTCCACCAAAGTAGAGCCATCATAATGCTACCCAAAGTTAAAACCCCATTATATTTATATATTTTATTTTACACGACTATTGGAATATATTGGAATACCAAGATATTTATTAATGTCTAAGACCGCATCAATGCTCAATTTAAACGGTGTTCTCTTTTGGTCTCTTATGGTACATTATCCTGATAACAATATCCTGGATTTGTAAAAGATGAGACATGGTAGTCATTGCTTATAGATCTTTGTACTCCAATTGATCATAATTTAATCCTAACCTCTAAATGGAATCTTTAAATTGCCATATTAGCATTATAAAAGGTCTCTCCAACTTAAACAAAAAAAATGTCATGAAGGATATTGTTATTTTTGTGGGATTTCCAACAAACGCTCCATTAAAGTTGCTCTTAGAAAATCTTCTACAAGATCTTAAATATAACTTTCTAAACACGATCTTGTCACCTTTAAAGAATTTTGGAACCTCATGGCTAACGGGGAAAAAGGTTTCATGCAAGCCTGCGAGACTTGGTTCTCCGTATTAGACTTCATATTTTCATAGCAAGGATGAATACATATGAAGATATATGATCGATCGATCTAATTCCCGTAAATGATTATACCATATGAGTGCTCAAAGCATGAGGCAGCTAATTGCATTGTATGAATAAGCACTTTAGCGCCTGTGCTTATATATAATTTATCATTTTTTTAAATAAAAAAAAAAACACATTTTCCTATATGGTAGGCTTGTCAATGCTTAGCCAGTATTTTCAATAGCAGATTCGCCGTAGCATTTGACAAATTGCCAAGCACATGCCAATGAGATTCTTCAAAAGGTAAGACAAAGTCGGAAACAAAACACACCTCGGATGGGACATAAAGCCTCGGCTCCATGCTAATCATATTATTAGGTATTTGGTCCCATCTTTATGGATTTTCCTTTTGCTTTTTCGATATTCTAAACGCACACAAAAATATGCGTATGACGTGCATAAATACATACAAATATATACAAGTGTAGAATATGTATATATATATATATATATTAAAAGGGTCATCATCATGTAGAAACCCTCCTCGATTTATAAACAATTATAATTTGGTGACTAAGGATTTAAATTAGCTGATATACATGGTCGTTAATTTTCAAATGACGGAGATGGAATTTACATTGTACACTTGACTTGTCTATGCTTTCGGCAATAATATTTTTTAAAATCTAGTATCTATATAGTCTTGCATTAGTCAACTAGAAGCCTTCACTTTCTTTTATGAACGACTTTAGTTTTTTCAAAAGGGGTCCATAGGCCTTTTTTAGCACAACATTGGTGGGAAGTTCGGTTACCAGCTCCGTTTTAAGACTAATATATTAATCTATGACACTGAACACCATTTTTATGGTAATGTGTGTTTGGGAAAATCCTTTGTGTGACCTCGGTATATATTCGTATAAAGATGAAGAAAAGAGAGGAAAAAAATTAATTTAATTAGTTTTCATATATGCATTTTATCGTATAGAATATTTATTGATGATGAATTTTAGTACATAGTTCCCAGACCTAGTCAACACATTTAAAGCTTAGGCCGATCTATTAGTTCCAAGACTTGTCTTATTCGACTCATCACAAATTTTGGTGGTAGAAAGTGATCCTTTAAATCGACAAGACGACCCTCTATGTAAGATGCTCGGTAAAACTTAAGTCACTTAGCATACATTCTCATGACGTCCGCTATTCTTGCCTTTAGTAGAATTGGGAATTACCTTCAAGGCCTAATGCATGTATTCCTAAAAATCATTCTCTGTTTCTCATTACTCCACATTCTCCACCTGCCAGCAACTGTAAGGAGTTTTCCTCCTATAGATATCCCCTCTTGAAGTTTTTAAGGACACCTTACCTACACAACTTATAGGTAAATATTAACTTGGGCATTGGAGTGGTCATATTGAACAACTCCTTGGTGTCCCTTAACCACATCTTATTTTATTGTTTTACTTTGTAGGACCATAATGAAGCCTCAATACCAAAAAGCACCTTACCAATTGTAATTATACATTTGATTTATAGGATAAATTGTAAATACACATTCTAATATCTAATTTATATATGTTCAACTCTATGTTTGAATTGTGCATTTAAACTCTATTCTTCAAAAAGAATAGATTTAGACTTACTATTTTTTCCTTAAATGAAATATACAAGAATATATACACACACAATCAAAGGCAACATAGTCACATAGGAATTAAGAAACACAATTTTTAAAGATTTGGGAGTGCAAATGTACGATATTAAAGATAAAAGAGACCAAATGAGTACAAAAAACAAATATAAAAGGGTCTGTTTATAATTTATCCTAATTTATGTGTCTACCAGGCAGATACTATTGTGTCATTTTCGGTCTAGAGACAACCAAAGCAAAAAGTCAAAATCAATCCATTGAACATGTTTGGTTAAATCATACGAATTTTCTACCATGTTGTTTATATCGTTCTTTTTCGTCAAATAAGACGTGCTGACGAATGTTTTTCTAACCTTGGGTGAAGTGACGAGTTGTACTTAGAAGGCTACAACGGCGTAGAAGATGCATATAGAGAACTATTGGAAAGTGGACTCTTGTTCAATGAAAGAGAGACTAGATGTTATTTTGATGAGACAACGGTCGGATTTTGGCGCCAATGGAGCTGGTTCTTTATTTTTATTCAAAAAGGATAGTGGCACTTTTTTCTTTACCAACATATCAAGGTTAAGAATTCACTATCTGGGTCTCTTATATAGTCCCACGACTTTTATCGGCAGGTTGGTTAGACCTTGGGGAAAGGTAATAATATATATATATATATATATTACCCTTAAAAGATTGGAATAATTGATCTAAATAGTGATTATTTTAATCCTCTCCATTGAAGAAAATTAAAATAAAAATGCTTTATTTTCCTTTTTGGATTTGCATCAATTTTACACTCTTAGGATATGATATGTCATGTGTAAACAATAGTTGAATTTATGAGGAAGAATATCACATCACAAGGATCTTATAAGTTATTTGATGCAATGACAAGTGATAAACATAAACACGGAAGAAATATACTGGCAAAGAAAAGAAAAAACATGAAAAAAAATATAAAATCATAAATAATTGACTCAGATTGACTAGTAATGGTTACAAGTTTTTTTTTATATGCCTATTAACCCTAAATATAATAAAGTAACAACTTAGATCGTTCATTGCACTATGGAAAAAGAAGCATATTTATCTCAAAAATGTATGAAATAGTGTTGTGGTTTGCACCACAATATAATCAACTCAAATAACTTTTTTCATACATTATGGGTTTTACAACTCCTCTTGTTGTAGTTGATAAAATGTCAGTAGAGATTTATTGAACTTAAAGCCAAAGAGAACCAGTTAATGTGCACTGGATACTAGAAGATTGTCTTGCATGCCATTCTAACGCTTAAGTTAGTGTGGGATCTTGATTGAGTAATAAGTCATGATGAAATAGCTTAGATTCAATCCCATTACCTTAAGCCATCGAGTGCTATATTTATAGATGATGGTCATACCATAATGGGCGCCCATAAAATATTTACTGCTTATATGGTATGTCCCCTAGTTAGTAGTTGACTTGGACTTGGGGTCGTGATTATTGTCATAGTAGAGGGTAGCTGGACAAGGATGGAGACTAACTCCTTTCATGTTCCCCTATAGAGGATGTGGCATTGAGTAGGTATGTATATGTTATACTAAATATTACATGGATGTCACATCTAATAATTGCGATATAGTAATGTACTACATAAATTAATATTGCATTTATGAAGTGCAACATACTGAGAAAAGTAATATCACAATTATAAATTATGGCATATACATGATAATTAAATATGCACTGATATCACATTTATGAAGTGGACATACAAGGAAAAGTTAGGTGTTGGTGCTTGCGTAATTATTTTGTCTAATTGGTACTTGTACAATTTTTTTGAGAGGATTGACGAAAAGAATGATACATTAGACATTATATAATAGACTAGTACTCGAATTAATTATAATCTTAAAATAATTTTATTATAATTTTAAAATTTACATGATTAGTTAACTTAATCCTATTCATGCTATTTTATATAATATTTTGGAATTCTATGAACCATAAACCAACTTCTTAAGTTTCTTCATCTAATGTATGTCTAGATTAACCTACTACATGATGCAATATTGATAAAATTTTATCAAGAAATCATAATTGAATTATTGCAAATTAAAAAATGGATTAATGTAAGACAGGTGTTCAATACATAACGAATGTGCTAGTTTCTATTAACTATGTTTTTAATTAGTTTTACTTAAATGAAAAATGAATATAAGTGCTAACTTTTCTACACTTAAATTGAACTAATCATGTAAAGAAATAAGCTGTATGAATTGCACTAAATGAGAGTCACAATTGCATTTTAAATGATCAACCCTCATAACATATCACTTTACTAAGAGGGTTAAATTTTGTGTGACATTTTCATTTAAGTAGAAGTAAGTAGTTCCAATGCGACAATTGATACTTCTTGCAAAGGTATGTACTTGTTAACACTTTGTGAACTCGTCTACTTGAATGTGACACCATTATTTTGTTGTACGTTAACAATGTGTACTTCATGGTAATCATTGCTAGCAATAAAAATAGAGAAGCTATAACTAGTTATTGTTTAGTGGATGGGTTTCCATCTAAGTATGGCAAGCTATGTATTCCATGAGATTCCATGAAGGAATTTTTTTATTAAAAGGTGCATGATGAAGGATTATTAAGGTAATTTAGGAAAGAGAAAAATAATACCATTGATGATGCATGAATTTTATTGACATGGAAAGATGAGAGGTGTTTAAAGAGTGGTTTAGGCATTGATTTTGTTTTAAGCTCTGGAACATAGAGAGTAAAGAGACAAAAAGAAACCTACGGATTGTTCTTACCCTTGCCAACATTGTTGTTACTTTAGGCTAATTTGAGAATGGATTTTGCTTTAGGCTTTAGAAATTAGAGAACGGAAAAATCCATAATGATCATATTAGATAAGTTCAAGAATAAAAGAAAGACACAATCTATATGGGTGGTGCTCCCCTTACTTTATGTACCATAAAGTATCACATCTAACTGCTACGTAAAATTTTTTCATTGTTTCTTAAAGATCTCATGAAGAAGATTTATAACCTAGTTAGTCTTTAATGAAGAACTTTGCAATTTTATTATATTATTATTTCATGTTTTAAAACATGAACAAAGCTATTATTTATACAAAATGAATACAAGAAAGAAAAGATACTGGTAGTCTTGTAAAAAGAAAGATACACTACTACATTTTATGTTTACGGCAACAGTCACAAACTGTTGCTATAGACCTTTAAACTGTTGCATTTGATTTCAGGCAACAGTTTTGTAACCGTTTCATTTGACCTCTGTTGCCTTTTCTTAAGGCAACGGTTAATACCTTCAACTGCAACACTTAATGGAACTGTTGCTATATTAGTTTAAAGCAACGGTTTTAAGTTTAGCATATGCAACAGTTCGAACACAAAAGAGCAACGGTTTTATAAATTTTAATGCAATGGTTTGGTATATAAACTGCAACGGTTTATCATATATCTAAAACAACGATAATGAAAGCTAGTGCAACGGTTTATGCAAAGTTATTGCAATGGTTTTCATATCAACATGCAACAGTTTATCCTATATCTAAAGCAACGGTTATAAAAGCTAATGCAATGGTTTATGAATATCTACTGCAACAGTTTTTAAATATAATTGCAACAATTTATCCAATATTTAAAGCAATGGATATAAGAGCTAGTGCAATGGTTTATATCATAGATTTAATGTAATAATTGTTGATAATAATTAATCTTAGTATCTATTATTTTGGAGTTCGATATTACAAAACCTGTAAACATTATAAACTTTTATGTTACAATATAAATTATAAATATAATAATACTCACAAATTATATCTTTGCATATAATTAAACTTTAGAAATCTCATGAGTAATAACTTTTCAATGTACTCAAAGAGTAATTGTTTGAGTTCACAATGCTAGATAGGAATAATAAGGTTCTGAATACAATTAAACAGTAGTCACAACAAAATGACCATCATACAAATTAATAACAAGGTTCCTAATATGATATAATATTTAAACAAACTTCAAAATCATTAAGAAGTGGAAGATATCTATAATTTGTTATCATGTGAAGATTTCGGCATATCCACTCTAATCTTCATTGTTTTCAACATCATTTTCCTACAAAAGAACAAAAGAAAACAATAGTGTTAGATATGAATTCTTCGTATTTATTACTAAAAACTTATTTAAGTGTTTAAACATAAAATGTTCATATAAACCATCAAAAAGTTACCTGGATCGGAGGATTATGCATGCCATTTGAAGATTGTGTATTGCATAAAGTACGTTGATTTGGTGCACTACAAGCATCACTGGGAGACCTTACTTCTGGAGCCAAGTTACCTATGATGTTAGCATCAATATTCAAGCTAGATTGACCATTTGAAGTTGTGATAGAAGCATTGACATGATTTCCTTAGTCATTTCAGTCCTTTGTTGTTGCATTCTTCGTTCTAGTTCTACTTCCATATCTCTTTGCATTTCTTCCTTTAATCCTGCTTTGATAGATTCTATAAATTCTTGCAGTGCTCTTAAAGATGACTTACTAACTACTCCTTTTTCTTTCAAAACAGATGAAGTGACACCCCTCCCATAAAGTTTGACACGTCCATTATGCTCTTTTCCCATAACTTCAGAAAATACATCAACTGTTTCATTACTTTCTTCATCTTGTTCAAATTGTTGAGATTGTAATGCCTCCATTCGTGCCTACCATCATTAAGTGCATGTTATAATTTAGAAGTATGTTTTCAATATGTACCAATACAAAGGATCCCATCATAAATTAAAAAAAGAGAAGAATGCTCACAATTTTATTTTGTACATCCTCATTAGATTGTTTGTACTCTCGTTCAGGATTTCTTTTTCGAGTAGCAATATATAACTCCAAACGAGTAGGCGGTGCTTTATCCTCCTTTGCATTTTGCTAAATGAAATGATAGTCAATATTATCACTTAACTTGTGATAATTAATTTGCAAATAACATTACATAGCAATAAAATAATACTAGATAAAGTTCTTACCAATTCATTAGCACTCTAGCTAATGTTTTTGGTCCCATGGTATGATTGTCTTTCTGTTTTCCCTGTTCACTTTGTTTATAGTAGACATTTTCTGCTTATCCAAGAAATCATAATTAGTTTTTTAGTTCTAAATGTAAAATTAACAATACAAAAAATCATTGTATGATACAAATATATTATACCTTCGCCTTATCAGAACTCCAATAATTCAAAAGATATCTAAATTGTTCTTCTGGCACATTTTTTGGCTTGTTCTGCAGTCTTTCTTTGTTAGTCTATATTTTGTATAATATGATTGCTTCAATCTACTTTTGTGAATCCTCCAGTCATCACCAATCGCCTCAAGGACCCATTTTTTACCTTCTAGAGGAACTGCATATTTTTTTTCTATGATAGTAAACCGATTAGTTCAATGAATGTTTAACTAATTAAACCAAGAGGAAAAGAAAAGTTAAAAAAATATTTAGCTTACTTGCACATATTCCCACAATTCTTCCTTAGTTGTCATTTTATGCCAAGTCTCAACATTCAAAGGTGCAAGAGTTGCATTTCGAGCCAAAGTCCCTAAAAAGTTGCTAAATTCATTCAAAGTCCGATCATCTGGACCAACAGGCTGGTTATACTCATTCAAAATGATTGGTTTACGATCTTCTTCCGAACGAGCATGCACCTCCTTCATTACTGTTGTCCTCGGGTTTTTTTTCTTTTCTAAATGAGTTAATAAAAAAATTAGAACAAATATAGCATAAGAATACAGGATCATACAATTTACTGATATAGTCAAATATGAGAACAGTCATCATTCAAGAACAAGCACATGCCGATTTCTGCATATACCGAATTCGTTTTCTGCATCTAACAGTTCCTCTCAAAGTTAGTAACCATAAGCAAATGGATTGATTAGTGTGTAAAATTTTAATCTTAATTTAGTATGTGTTTCATCCCTTTCTCAGTATCCAATTCAAATTACATAATGAACACCCAATGACAGCAGAAAATTGGTAACATAAAATTTCTAGTCATCTTGAATATCATAACTAGACCACGCAGTCCAAATCAAAACTGCTAAAAAAAACTATATTCGTAATTTTTTTATTATTTCAGTGATACTTAGAAGTAGAATTCCATACCTTTATTTTTAGGATCTTGTTCATCTCCAAGAGCATCAACTTGATTGTCTTGTTGTGAGTGTTGCTGTTCTTGGTGTTCATCTTGATCTTCTTGGTATTGATAATGTTGGTCTTGCTGTTCATCTTCATTTGCTAGTTGCTCACAATGTCTTTCTTCAATCTCTTCCAATTGTTCCCTCTCCTCTTCTTCCATTTCAAGCTCTTGATATGTGTGACTTCTTTTTAACATCCTTAAAAAATTTGAAGAATAACCTATTGAATGTTGAGGAAGTTGTCCTAGAGTTTGGTGCGGATGTGAAGAACCATGAGATACAGATTTCTTCAAAAGCCCTGACAATTGATTTTTCCCTTGCTTTTGTAACACAATGCCTTGAGAATGTGATGATGGCTTTTGCATCCCTGGAGCATACTTCTTAGTAGGATCTTTTCTTAGTTTATTCATTTTATACCTTCACCTGGAACCCAAAAAAGAAGAAAAAAACCATACACACATATATTAGTCTCATAATAAGATGTAAACAAATGTAAATAAAAATTGAAAAAAAAACACAAGAAAGTACTTTATTTAACATGTTTGATACCATATACAAAATTAATCTCTTATGAACATTCTGGATTCATCCAATCCCAATCTGTATCATCAAAATCGGAATCTTCATCATTATCATCTACTATAGGTTGAGGGTTCATCATGTTTATAGGCATGTCAACCGTTGTTCTTGGTTCATCATCTCGAGATAGATTAATATTTTCAATATCCTCACTATCAATAAGATTTGGTTGTATCGCTTGCTCATGCCAATAAATGTTTTGCACGTTCGATCCACTTTGTTCAATAAGATCAAACAAATCTCTAGGCAATCTTTCCATGACATAATGCCATCCTTCTTCAATAGGATCTTCTACATAGAAAACCTGATGAACTTATGAGGCCATAACAAAAGGATCATTCAAATAACATAGCTTATTGAAGTTAACTCAAGTAAGTCCATACTCGTCTACTTTCACTTCAAACCAATCACATCGGAAGAGGACAAAATCAAATTGACCCTAATAATCTACTTTGAGGATTTCCTGAATGGCTCCATAGTAAATAACATCTCCTTTAGTTGGATTTTGATCCTTTGAAGATGCAAAACTGTCTTTCCATGATGTTATAGTAACTCCACTATTTTCATCTTGCATCACGTTCTCTTGTGTAAAATCGATAGCCATTAATAAAATATCCTTTATATTTCTTTGCCACAATGTTAGGACCTTTTGACAACCACATGATATGAGGCGCAACTTGCTCTTGCTTAACTTTATCTTGAAACCACTTTATAAAATCCTTACTATGGCTTCTTGCACTTTGCCATCTACTCCTTTTGCCTCGACTATTTAGTAGTTCTTGATGTTCTCTACATAGGTAAAATTTTCAACTTTTAAGTGCTTTTAAATATATTAATCAGAAAAAAAGCAAATAAATTTGTTGAAAAAATTGTATTTTACCTGATAAATCTTTCAACTTGCTCATCTCCACAATTAAACAAGATGTACCGATGTGCTTGAGCCCAAGAAACATCATCTAAAGAAATTGCATTAGCCTTTCGTTTTCTCTTACCCCCTATTGGATGGCCCATCGTTGGAAAAACTAATGATGACCCATTTGTTTCATTACTTTTTTCCCAAAACATTGACCTCCTTTTCAATCTTGTCTTCACACCGTCATGCATATATCTTGAGCAAAATGTCAAACACTCATCAGCTAGGTAGCCTTCAGCTATAGATCCTTCTGGATGACTTTTATTACGAACAAAACTTTTCAAATCACATAAATACCTCTCAATGAAGTACATCCAACGATAATGCACAGGTCCACCAAGCCAAATTTCATAAACCAAATGAATAGGTAAATGTACCATTATATCAAAGAAACTTGGTGGAAAAATCCTTTCAAGCTGGCAAAGAACTTCAATAATTTCATTTTGCAAATAGTCAAGATCTTCTGGTTTAAATTTTTTATTGCATATCCCTCTAAAAAAGGCACATAATCTGATCAAGGGAATTGCCACATGCTTTGGTAGAGTTTTCCTAACAGCAACTTGAAGTAAATAATGCATCATAATATGGGCATCATGAGTTTTATAACCTGAAATTTTCCTCTCTGAAATATGCACACACCGACTAATATTTGATGCACAACCTTGAGGTAATTTTGCATTTTTCATGACTGTACAAAAGATTTTTTTCTCCTCAGAAGTCATAGTGTAACAAGCTTTAGCATAAATTACACGATGGAAATCATTGGAAGCAATAGGATGAAGTTCCTTTCTAATGCCCATATCTTGCAAGTCAAATCGAGCATTCACATGATCCTTTGATTTGCCAGGAATGTCTAATAGTGTTCCAAGCAAGCTGTCACATATATTTTTCTCTATATGCATCAAATCCAAGTTATGGCGACATGTGTTATACCTCCAATATGGCAATTCAAAAAATATAGACCTTTTTCTCCATGGACCATCTTGTTTCTTCTTTTTTTGCTTTTTTCCATACACATTCTCTAAATTAGAAGTAAAACCCAATACCTCAATGCCCGACAAAGGAATTGGTGCATTCCTTACCTCTACATCGCCATTGAAAGATTTTTTATCAAATCTCCATGGGTGGTTAGTATCCAAGAACCTGCGATGATCCATGTACACAGTCTTTCTACTATGCTTCAATTGTCGAAAAGCAGTTCCATAATTACAAGAAGGACACGCTAATCGTCCTTTAGTGCTCCAACCTGATAACATAGCATAAGCAGGAAAATCATTGATGGTCCAAAGTAAGGTTGCATGCATCATAAAATTTTGCTTATTGAAAGCATCATAAGTTTTGACTCCAAACTCCCATAACTCTTTCAACTCTTCAATTAATGGTTGCAAGTAAACATCTATATCTTTTCCTGGACTACTTGGGCCTGGTATAAGCAAGGACAACATCAGATTCTCAGGTTTCATTGACATCCAAGGTGCCAAATTGTAGTTTATTAAAACAACTGGCCATGTGCTATGAGCAATGCTCATTGTACGAAAGGGATTAAAACCATCACTAGCTAAGCCCAATCTTACATTGCGAAGCTCTTGACAAAAATTGGGATACCTTAAATCAAAATCCTTCCAAGCTTGACCATCAGCAGGATGCCTTATATAGCCATCTTTGGGACGTTCATCCATATGCCACCTCATAGACTTTGCTGTCTCTGAGCACATATATAACCTTTGAAGTCTAGGTTTCAATGGGAAGTGCCTCAACACCTTTGCAGGAATTGGGTGCTTAAATTGGCTGTCACTATTTCTTTGAAGGTCTTCAACACATTTCCATCTGGAAGCACCACAAACACGACATTGATTTGCTTCTTCATCGTCCTTCCAAAATAAGATACAATCATTTGGACATGCATGTATTTTTTTATAATCCAAACCCAAATCTTTTACTACATTTCTTGCTTTATTGAAAGACTCCGGAATTTGTGCATTAGGAAATGCCTCCTTTAATAACTCTAAAAGATCAGCAAATGCTACATTACTCAATCCATGGATGCATTTAAAGAGATACAACCGGATCGTGAAGGAAAGTTTTGAAAAATTTTTACAACCAGGGTACAACTCTTGCTTGCCTTCCTCCACCAATTTATAAAATTTCTTAGCCTCGGTAGTTGGCTCCTCTCTAATCTCCTCATCATTGTTTTGAAATTCTGTAGCTACTTCTCTAAAATTATCATACAATAACCCATCAATATCATCTTCCATGGGCAATGAACTGTCATTGGCATCACTATCATCTACAACATTTTGGTTAAACCTTGATGATGATCCCTCTCCATGAAAAACCCATTCAATATATCCCGGAGTGAAACCATCACATATCAAGTGTTCATAAACAATATTTCTACGGTACCAATATCTATGACAACACTTCTTGCATGGACAAGCAATTTCCTCTCCTTGAGCTGTCTCAGCAAAAGCCATATCCAAGAATTCTTCCAATCCATGAATATACTCATTACTCGTTCTAGGATATGACATCCATCGTTTGTCTCCTTTATCCATGAGTAAAATCTTACTGGAAACAAAAAAATATTAAGTAATATATTTTAAATATATCTTAACCCATCAAACACACATAGATTACTAAGAATTTAGCATAAGCACTGGTCCTTATATTAGAGTATACCAGCATGTGGAAAATATATATATATATATATAAAAGAGAAGAAGAGGAATCACGCTGATATGTACGGGCGTACATTAATAGTCAAGGGAGGGTCAAGTGCAAACAGAAGCCAGTACGCCCCTATGTACGGGTGCGGTTTTATACAGACTTGTTCCAAAATGGAACCCGAGATCAGCACGCCCCTTTGTACAGGCGTACATAATACAACATGAAGAATGGGCCATTCCAGAGTCTACCAAGGGGTTCTGTAGGCGTACATTAATAGTCAAGGGAGGGTCAGTGCAAACAGAAGCCAGTACGCCCCTATGTACGGGCGCGATTTTATACAACTTGTTCCAAAATGGAACCCGAGATCAGCACGCCCCTTTGTACGGGCGTACATAATACAACATGAAGGGAGGGTCAAGTGCCTCACTCGGAAGAGCATTCTCACAATCTCTCCTGCCTCCATTCCTTAAAGAGCTCAACTCAAAGGTTCATAGTAGAAGAATGAAAAGGTATGTATTAGGTTTCCTTCGTCTATCAAAATTGCAAAATTCTCAGTGCCATTCTATCGAACAGTTTGCGTGAAAACTGAAGAAAAAATACAGACCACAAACATTAAAAATTAAAGCATTGATTGAGAGAGAGAGTACCTTAAGGAGGAACCAAGAAGTATCTTATTATCTTCTTGTTAAAATGGTTCAGCTACCACCTTCTTCTTCTTATGTTTGTGAGGAAGCGAATCGAATGAAGAAAAGATCTGTTAAATGGAAAAAAAAAATGAAATGTGGAAGATCAATACCAACATTCTGATTCGCAAAGATCAATTCTTTACATCAATCTAACAAAGCCCCAGACGAATTGAACAATGCTACTCGACCGAACAAAATGAACCCAATTTTCACAAAAACAAACAAAATCTGAGGGTTTTAATTTAAATTGGCAGAGACGCAATTGCTGATGGAAATGATAATAACCTTACTTATACGTATCAAATAGATAAACCTAGTTTTAGTCATCAACCTTTTGACCAATATTCTGCTTAGTCAAAACCAGATAAAATGTAAACAGAGAACAAGAGAGAGAGAGAGAGGGGTAAATTGGCAGATTGGAGAGGAGGCATTAGTGGAGAAGAGCGAGGAGAAGAGAGGGGGGGGGGGGGGGGGTAAATCGGCAGAGACGCAATTGCTGATGGAAATTAAGCCCGCTTTTTTTTCCCTCTATCTATTGGCGCGCTGGTTTTAAAGTGAAAAGGCAATGGTTTATTATTGTTGCCTTACATTTAAAAGTGGCAACGGTTGTAATATAACATTTGCCTAAATTGTCTAAGGTAACACTTTTTTATTGAACCTTTGCTTAAGATAAATAATTATGTAATAGTTTTATAATCGTTGCATTAACCGTTACATATTAAAATTATGACAAGGGTTATCAAACCGTTGCTATGTATAGTGTTGCCTAAATTCATTTTTCTAGTAGTGATACCGTTAACATAATGGTAACGTATAGCTTTAATGTTAGGCATGGATTGATGGAGTGTTTGAATTTTCATAATCTTCCATATTATTATCCATATTTATTGCAAATATATTTCCTTTGAACAAATATTCTTAATTGATTTTCCTTCCTTATCATCCCCTCCCATGGTGGAGACGGAATGTGAATGAAGTCCCAACTTGTTGCAAAGAAAAGAAATGAAGATCGCGGAAAAGACTTAGTGAGAATATCTGCTATCTGATGCAAAGATGGCATAAACCAAGTGGTAAGATTTCCCATGTCTACTTTCTCTCGTACAAAGTGATAGTCAATTTCGATATGTTTTGTTCTAACATGAAAAAGAGGATTAATAGTCGTATGAAGAGCACATAGATTGTCACAAAAAAGGTGACGAAAATGAGATAAGGGATTGCTAATGTCATGAAGTAGAAATGATAACCAAGTGATTTTAGTTGTAATAAAGGTCATGGATCTATATTCAGTTTCAAAACTTGACACACCGATGGTAGGTTACTTCTTTGAACACCATGAAATGCAGTTTGGTCCCAAGAAAAATAAAAACCAATGGTATTGCGATGTGTTGACAGATAAGCTGCACAATCAACATTTAAGAAAGCATATAAGGAGATAAGACTTTGAGAGAGAAAATGTAGACCATAATCTTGTGTCCTTTTTAAGCAGAGAAGAATTCATTTGGCTGGCTTGAAATGTGATTTTGTTGGAGCATTAAAGAATAGAAAAACTTCATTGACTGCATGTTGAATGTCTAGGCATGTAAAAGTGAGGTATTGAAGTGCGCCCATAATACTTCTTTAATTTGTTGCATATGGAATTTTATCTTATATGCACTTGTCCTTGAGAACGATGGGGATTGCATTAAGAGTGCATTAAGTCATTTTGGTACGGTGAAGAAGATCTTTAATACACTTGCTTTGAGAAAGATTGACTCCTCCTTTGATGTGCTTAACTTCAACACTTAAAAAAACTTAAGGAACCTAGATCTTTTATTGCAAATTCAAAACCCTAAACGTAACAATCCACCACGCTCAATATTAAAGCTCAAGTATGACAACCTTAGTCATTCCCATAGCTTCGATATTAAGTGTAAGGTGTGCTCTCACAATTTTAGAGGACCATTCATGGAATTGTGAAGCTTAAGAAGATATAATAAAAATTAAGAAAAGAGGATTCATAATATTCATCCATTCATAATAATTGTCTTACAAGTCTTAAGGGCATAAAAACTATAATCTATTACAAGAAATTTTCTATGAAGTTTACATCTTATCCAACACTAAACTTCATCTAAACATTCCTTAACCAAAATGGATAATACATGGCTGCAGGGTCGACGTGGCCTTAACCACAAATAGTTAAACTGTAAAAGATATCTATAGGGGTATAAGCTAATAGGCTTAGTGAGAATTATTTCCATAAGTAAAGTCTTGTGTAGTAGAAATTTCAAACAAGTTATTTAAGCAATCAAGTGAAATGCAACATACACTTGAGCAAAACAAGGCATATAGTTTTCCAGAAGAAACTATATGTTGAATGGATTTACGCCCTTCATTTGGGGTTTGGTGATGTATAATCTCAAAACAAGTAGTTTTAGCTAAGTTATGCTTTCGATCATTACTACCAAGCATATAAAGTCTACTCAGGTTGAGCCATGCTTCCGGATTTCCACCAAGCATTGGTTTGATTCCATATCGCCAAGCAATCGCTTTCGATTATAACCACCAAGTATTACTTTCAATCATGCTACTATCCTTTTCACCCAAGGATAATAATCCCATGCAATGTGACTCACTTTGTGGTATGTATGAACCAATTTATTTAAGATATCATAGCATTATTATTATTAAATTTAAGATGATCATAGAATGTCATACATATCAAATGCTATACTACAACAAACAATTACTTACAATCAATTCAGGCCTCGATATTATTAGAATCCTTTCAACAATTTTCAAGTACATATCAATTTGTCTTTTCTTACTTCTAGTGTGACTAAACTACAAGCACAATCAAGTAAAGCTTTTTAAGGAAATAAACTTACGTTGCCATGTCGAAACTTCTTCTAAATAGGTGAGTTGCTCAAACAATCCACTTAGTCGAAATAATCCTCGGGATACGGGTATTCTTCCTCGGAATCATCTAGTCAAGGAAAATACCCAAAATGAGTATTTCTTGATAACTTTCTTGAAACTTGTCTAAACTATGCCATAAAAACGTCAAAGTTCGCATAAAAGATGATTCCAATTTAAAATGGCCATAACTTGGTCATTTTAACTCGAATTGTGCATATAATATACTGATTTCTATCTATTAAAAAAATATATCCATTTGTAAAACTATTTTCATCAAACTAAATCATTTAGGCTCAGAAACAGTGGCGATCAAATTCACCACGAATTTTCCCATCCCAAAAGCATTTTGTTTCAAGCATTAAACCATCCAAAAATTGTTTTGATAATACTTAGTTATCTATATAGTTGAGAAATTCTTTTTACATAGATATATAGCTCATATTTCATCCATGCTTAAGTGTTTGTTGTCCAACTAAATTTCTTAAGTAAAACAATGTTAATTAAAAGTTTAGAAAACCATAGTTTATAAGAAATTCGTTTTGTAAATCCTTTAAAATGAATATTTTGATTCTTTTGTATTCAAAGAATTATTTCATGTTTATCTTACTATTTTTCCTAAATGACTTTTTGATAAGAATAAATTTCTTCTTTTCGAAATTTTCAATATTAACGTCACTTTTCTTATTTGCTTTCTTTGACCATTTATTAGAAAAAAAATTTGGTTTGAAAACTATCATTCTCTTTCTTTTTTTTCTTTTTTTTTGGATTTCCTTATATTATGTTTTTATGGAAAACATTTTAGTATCAAAAGTCATCTTCTTTTGGAAAACAAGGTAATATAGAAATGATTAAAAAGATTTTCAAAACAAGAATAGCTTTTAAAATTGTAGTGAGTTCTTCCTAAGTTTTGAAAAGAATAAATTTACATTTGTTAAACTATAGATTCTAAATTTCATATGAAACCATTCTTAGGTGATAAAATCTCCTATTTCTAAAAGTATAATTGAAGTTTAAAGGTTTGGACAACAATCTTTGGGCATGATTATGAGAAATAATAACAAGCAAAAATAACATAAATAATAAATAAAATCAAGTATTGGAATCGTAGCTTCTTCAAGACTCCGGGACTAAGAAGTATACTAGTCCCAAAAAGAAAGAAACAAAATAAAAAAGAGAAAATTGTTTTGACTTGAGGACAAGTCTAAGATTAGAGATTAGTCTTAAAACAATATGAAATAAATAAATTACAAAGAAATAAATAAATAAATTACTTTGCATGAAAGTAAATAAATTGCAAGTGAGCTTATATGCTCTAAAGAATATATATATATATATGTGTGTACATACATAATTATACTTAGCTAGATATAATAATAATAATAAGGTAAAGTAACAACATAAATATATAAATAGATATTCATGAACAAGAATAATACATGAACATAGTGTAGCTTCCATTATATTTAGTTTTTGGAAACTCACACCATGGTCATGTAAAGTTACATGACATGGTGAGAAGAAATTTGTAAAGAAAATTTTTACCTAAAGAGTACTTTAGGATATTATGTGTGAATGAGGTTTTGTGTATGTAGAAGGGGGTTTGAGAGAGTTTTGAGAGTGTATGTGGAGAGAGTGTTGAGAGGAGAAATTTAGAGAGATTTGGTAGTGAATTTGTGGGTAGTAATTATGTGAAAGAAGTGAAAGAGTAGGGAGGTATTTATAGGAAAATAAGGAGTGAATTTTGTGTGTTTTAAATAAAGAAAAATTAAAAGAAATTGAGAGAGAAGAATGGGGGAGGGGCACCGGCCACTTAAGGGAAGAGGGGAGAGAGAGGATAATTTTTGTATTTTTGTTGATTAAATGTAATAATAAGTAAAGTAGATGTGAAATAAAGTTATGGGAAAGATAAAAAGTAAAGATAATAGGTGTATAGAGTGTAAGAATAGGTGTTAAAAAAAGTAGAGATAAATGAATAGTGTAGAATAGTAATGAATAGTATAATGTAAAGTAGATATGGCTAATAAAGTATCGGTAATAAGAAAATATGTGTATAATTGCGATATCTGTTATTTTTACTTACCGAAAAATTGTAAAACTGATATTTTTGAAAACTTTATTATTTTACGAGTCTAATAGTATATCCGAAATATTTTTACTATTCCGAACCTCAGAACATGTTTTTTCAATAACTCTATTCGTTCGGGTTCAAAACGATTCGCGGTTTTACTAATATGATCTTTTTAAGCTTTCTTATGTTATTATGAGCTATTCTATATACTAATCTCTTACTTACTTTCTTAGGGTTGTGAACACAAGATTACCAGATTTAAACTATTACGTTTAACTAGAGTTTTGTTGACTTTAGAGTTTCCGGTTGACCTTCTGATTAGGGTTTAAGCTAAACCGATTACAAAACTTTGGGGGTTTACATAAGTTTATTGCCTTCTAGTTGATGTTGTTTGTCATTTTTTTACCTCTCTTTCATGAAGTTGTTAATATTTGAGCTTGTATTATAGCGACCAGCTAGAATGAAACCTCTACCTCTTGAACTAAAGCCTCCTCGATTTCCTTTATTACTCCTTCTATACCCATGTTAGCTAACAAGTGCTCAGTTGTATTCAATATAACCTTTTTCTTCCTTTTGAGTGATAAGGCTTTGTTCATATCACTATAGAGCAAGCACAAACTAATTAAATGTAGGATAGGGAGGTTTAGTTCCCATGCCTAGACAAAAACTCTCATATTTTTGTCCTAGACCACGAACAAATTGAAAAACTTTATCAAGATCATCAATTGGTTTCTTGATGGCGGTAAGTCACAAATTGATTTGAATTCTTTTAAAAAGTTTATCTAAGAATTTTGATCCTTTCTTGATGATCATCAACATTTTTTTTGAAAGACCTTCTTTTTACGGTTGTAGGCAGCAATTGTTCCTCTAAGGAATTCCATACATCATAGGTCGTGGCATCTTCTATAACAGATGGTTAAACTTCTTCTTTTATTGTTCTAAGCAACGATGAGATGAGAAGACCATCATTTGTTAGCCACAAGTTATAATCTAGATTTACTTTTCCATCTTCTCAATTGGCTTTAGGTTTGTCACCATTCTTTTCCAAATGATGAAGCACACCAAGACTCTGAGAGAGATAAAAATTTGTGATCGCCAAATTAGATAGTTTTCGGTGTCTAATTTGATAGATATCAAACTAGCACATTGGTGGAATGATTGTAGTGTAAGCTTAGGTTCTTCCATGTTTAATCTTATTTGACATATGCTAGACACAAGTTTTTCATGGCTCTGATACCATGAAGAACTTTGTAATTTTATCATAATATTGTTTCATGTTTAAAACATGTACAGGGTTCTTATTTATACAAAATGAATACAAGAAGAAAGGAAAATTATAGGATAGGAAAGATATGGGTGTTATTATAAAAAGAAAGACACTATTAACATAACGGTAACCTATAGCTTTAATTTTAGGCATGGATTGATGGAGTGTTTGAATTTTCATAATCTTCCATATTGTTCTCCATATTTATTGCAAATATATTTTCCTTTGAATAAATATTCTTAATTGATTTCCTTCCTTATCATTTAGCAAACATGCTAGCCTTAGATAGGCAACCAAATTAAAGTTGCTAAAGGGATCTTAATATTACTTATTGTTACCATGGCAAAGAATACGAAGGGTTAAGACTTGGCATACCTCTCATTAAGCTCATCTATAATTAGTTCATCCATAGGACAATAAAAAATCCTCCTTTAAAATTTTTGTATAGCTTCAATCTTATCACTCTCTTGGATATATTACCATATCCTTCTTCAAAGGAGATTAGTTTAAGGCGTAGGGTTTAGTGTTAGAATTCTCATCAACAAGCTCATAAGCATTTCACTGTGCATATTAACAAGCATAAAGAGGAAGGAAGTAGTTGATATTTCAATTAGGAGACTTAGCATAAATACATTTGAGAAGAAAATGTTTCCAAGTAGATAAGGCCTAAAAGTTAGGTATCTTGCACTTTTAGGCTCTTTTAAATCATTTCTCAAGAAGGTTTTTCCGTAATATCGAAAATAATTTAATAAATGTATGAGATGCTATAAAAATGACCAAGTTAGGCCCTCAATATAACTCTACTCACATGGTCATTTCCTTAAATGACTTGGTTCCTTATTAGTATAGACTGACACACAAACTACATAGTGTTGACAGGTTCGCCTGGGGTGATATTGATTGTTCTCTAAAGTGCAATATGCATGATCCATTTATTGGTTTGAGGTTAAATAATTATTAATTCATTTTCAAGCAATCAATTAATTGCATGGACAATCGTTTCATTATAGTCTAATATGCTCAATGAGTTTAGTCATTAGTTTCAATCATAAGTCTTCACACACGTCAACCAAAGGTTGATCTCAAGCATTATGCTACTACCTACTAAAGAATATTAATTTTTCATTATATGATTAGTACAATACACAATAGGTACAAGCAATGTAACAATCATAAGCAACTCACTTTACTATATTGTATCATGAGTTAAAATAATCTTGTAGATATTATAACTCGAAATCTTCTAAAAGGAGGAATAATAACAAAAGGAATAGTTTTGCTGAGAAAAATATAATGTAGCCTATATACTACCCTTGCTTCTTATAATTCCCTTAGTTATACAAATTTCTTATATTTGCAATATCTAAGTTCATTTAACTCCATTTTTGACATATGATGAATAGTATATTTAATATGGTTTTGAATGTACTTTATGGGTGAGTATTTTTATCCAAAGAAGTTGGTGAGGTGGCAAATAGAGTGGTTAGATTTAAAAGGTTTAATTGCAAAAATAGTATCCAAACTTCCGTAAAATATATAATCAGGTATCTGAAGTTTTATTTTAAATAATTTTGTACATAAACAAAGATTTTATGGATTTTTTTTTTTTATATCTAAATTTGGGTTTGAAAATTTTGGTACGTGAAAAAAGTTTTCATAACTTTTTTCATACTTGAGGCAAGTTCAATCAGGTATGAAAAAAGTCTGTAAAAATTTTGTTTAGATCCTAAAATTATTAAAACCAAACTTTAGATGGGAAAAATGTCTGCAAAAAAACTACTATAGGTACCTAAATTGTTAAAACCAAACTTTAGGTACTCAATTGAACTTTTTGCGAAAATTCAGGTATCATTTTTGACATTATCCTAATTTAACCTTAAGATTTTTTCTAATTTTAATTTTCTTAGTTTATCTTATTTAATTTATCTCCAAACTTATATGTACTCAATTGTTAGGTACTACACTTGATCATTAGCATTTTTAATCAAGAATACCATGTAATTTAACCCCTTTACTGTACCACTATACAAGATAATACACAATAGGACTATAGGATTTTTCTAAAACTAAAAAGGCGTTTAATGTTTTATATCTATTTAATAATATATAATAATAATATAAGTTTAGTATATAACCCCTTTTCAGTACCACTAAACAGGATAAAATGCGATAGGATCATAGAATTTTTCTAAAGCCAAAAAGGTTTTTAATGTTTTATATCTATTTAATAATATATATAAAATAATATAAGTTTAGTAGTTCATGGGTGAGAATATCAATAATTGTTGTAGTATTCTTCCATACATATAGCACTATCTATGGAAATAGGAATCTATTAACAATTCTCCAATAAATATATTATAAAAATCATTAAATTTATTTTTTTTATTTTAAAGCATGTATTACAGATATATTTTCTATTAGAAAATATGTTAAGTCTAATTATCTTTTAAGTGAATTTGTTATTTTCACAAATATGTATTTTAAATTAAAATAAATCTATGCAATGCTCAGGCTTTAATTTATTGGGGAGTTAACATGTTTGATATGACTGTAATTGCGAAGCAGATACAAATTAAGTTCATATTAGAAAAAGAAAAAAGGAACGACGGAAAAAATTGCATTGAATTTCAAAGTAAAAGTTAAAGGTATCCTACCTAATCTTATCAAACAATTTTTTAAGTATGACTTGTAAATTAAAATTAATGTGCAACATCATCATTATACAAAACATTTTTATCTTCGAGATTGGTAGGCTGCGACTATTCAGACATCAAACTTTTTGGTATTAAAATATAGGGTAAATTACATAAAAAGTAGTTGAAGAGTAAGTTTATTTAAGGTATTAATATTTTGAATAGTTAAAAAAAATATCAATGTTTGTCAGACTGAGCAAATAAAATATCAATAATTGACCATTGCTAAAAAATTAAAGAGATTTAATTAAAAAGCCAATCCAAACATCCATAACTCAAATAAATTTTATAAAAAGTTAATATCTTATTTGATGTACTTTGTCAAAGTTTATACCTCTTTTTCTATGTTCAAAACATTATATATTAAATGAATTTATTTTTAAATATTTATACTTTTTGATGTGATGTACCAATAATATATATATATATATATATATATATCTATGGAAACCTTCAGTCTTCCCTTTATAGTGATAGGCAAGATGATACAATTGGTATAACAAGTATATAAGTAAACGAATTATATCTTTTTTCCCCCTTTATAACTATATTATTAGGCCAACAACATCAGTAAGTTTTATATCTTATCCTGTTGAAAATATCAGCCACGAAATCACATAGTTTAATGTTGTTGGTGTCGGATTTATTTATGCACAATTGGTTATTGAATTTTTATACATTTGAGTCACCCCTCCATTAGCCACTGCAATCTAATGATACTTTATAGTCCATGCCATATTGTCCCACGTCAATGTTTTGTTAGTTGATTTGGATTAATTTTTGCTTTTTCTTTTTTTGTCAATAAAAAAAATTTTATTTTATTAAACCCCATCAGATAGATGGGAGCATCAGTGTATAACAACAAACTTAAACGGATGGGGTTCATTAGCTATAGAAAGGAATAATAACAAGCTAAGTCCCTCTATAAATATTATTATATCATCATCATCATTATCATTTAGATAACATCTTTAAATTTTGACAATTTAATACTTATATTTTTAAAATATGTGCAATTTAGTACTTGTGTTAAGTGATAATTTGTGAATGCTTATTTTGATCATGATGTAAAGGTAGACCAAGTGCTTGATTTATCAATTTTTGAGTAATTTAGTATTTTTTTAGATTTAAGTTAATTACATCAAAAAAGGTGTAAGTACAAGTACTTGACCTATTATTACCGCCATAAAAATAAATATAAGTCAAATAATTAATCAAGGAGACATTGAATTAAATACATTAAATGCATAAGCATTAATTGGAAAAGTCTAAAGATTCGCACCAAATTGCCAATTATAGGCACTTAGTTTGCGTGGCTAAACAACTGCAACTCATCCTAACTCAATGTTCAAAAGCCATTCAATTGGCACATAAATTAGCTTTTTGAGAAATCAAGTCGAAAATATAAAATGAAATGGTTTTAAGGGATCTAATATCATCAACAAACCTATTAAATAGTTTGATTACAATTTGAATCCTTAAAAATTTCATTCCATCATTGACTAACAAAAATAAACTAGAAATCCCATTTTATACATAATCCAATGTGTTAATTTTAAATTTCATAATTCCTATCCTTTTTCTTACTATATTATTGGAACTTCAATTTTTTAAAACATATTTAACTCTTTTAATCAAATACCACTCACCCTTCTTTCTCTGATATGTATATTCTTACATTTATAGTTCTACTATCAATCACTTTAAATATATTAAGCAAAATAATAAATTTCAAGTACATTCTTTATAAGTTACTAAATAAATGATAACTAATCAAATTCTAAGGAAGTGAATAATTTAAAATGATTCTAAGAGATTAACAAAATAAATCCTTGAGTATTGATTTTCTAGTTCAAAAAAAAAAAAAAAAAAAGTTAGTACCACGTAGCAAACATGATGCTAACTAGCTCTCTCTATTTATATCATCTAATAGTGTTTGTTTGTTTATAGATGTATAAAAATATCCTATTGATACTGCCACTAATTAGAGAGAGAGAGAGAGAGAATGTCAAAAGACATATTTAATCTTATAAAGATTAAATCAAGTGAAAGAGACTATCATGCTCCGACAGTAACCTAGATGAGACAATTCCTCCATACACAACACCAAAACGTAAAATCAACTCCTAAGTCTCTCAAAACCTTTGAATATCATGCAAAAGTGTACCGTACTAGGTAATCGATGAGGCCCAATAATATTTAAATGATAATTCTATAAAGTAACAACAAACAAAAGTAATGAACAGATAAAGCTACGATAACTAAAAGTAATGAGGGACATATTCTTCCTAGACCAAGAAAATATTATATATTCAATTTTTATCAAAATAATCCTAAGAGATTCACCAGAGAATAAAAAACTCTTAACCCTTGATTCATTCCCTTAGCATCTCATCTCCAAAAAGAAAGCTAACATGTGGGTAGCCTCATCCAGGTTGATACCATAGATAATCCTATAACAGCAAACTATAATGGGATAAGCAACCACATGCTTAGTAAGATATACTCCTCCCTCTATACTAAGCAAGTATAAAGTAAGTTATATTAAACAAGCATATGTAATACAATCAAGTAAGTGAATATATATATATTATATAGCTAACTGGTAGCTATATAGATCGGATTTTCACCCTCTAAATCAAGGGTTAGAGAACATCCACTAACACCAACACCAAAAAACTCTACTACTTCAGATTTAAAACAATATTTGTCAAAACACAATTCTTTCATATATAAAAAATAATAATGTTTATACATTTATCTTTATTCTTGAAGCAAGATCCTTCAAAACAATGACACCGATGTGACCCTAGAGGATAGGCCGTCTTCCTCAAGATGACTTAGTTCTCATTCCTATAATCACTCAAATTTATACAACTTAAATATGATGATCACCATGTAAATAATGTAAAAATTTTAAAAAGTTTTAAGAAAAGTCACAAGAACACGATTTTTTTTTTCGCGATCTAAGAATATTAAAATATGAACAATTTAGTTATTGTTTAAAATTTTGAATTGTTATAAACAAAATTTTAAGATACAACTTTTCCATAATATCTTGATAATACCCCATAAATATAAAAAGGGTAAAATTCGATATCCATTTATACATAAATAAAAAAATGAGATTTTATTAGATGATAGTAATAATAAAAAAGTTATAAAATACAACATTCTTCATAATTAAAGAAATAAATAATGAGTAAATAATATTATAAGAGATGATGCTAAATCTAATAACTCAAATCTCAAGATGTTTCATAAAAATAAAAAATGACAAGAAAAACCAAAATACAATAAAAAAATAAAACAATATAATCATATAACACATGCAATAAGCAAACCTAGAACATAGAAACAATTGCAAAATAATGTCGAGTCTCAATATACTTTACAATGACGAAAAATAGTGAGAAACATCAAACAAACATGATAACAAATACATGTATGCCATATATAAACTCAATAAATAATAGATTGATAAATAATTCAAAGTTTCAATAGAAGTGAAACATAATACAAAAAATTAATATAAAATAATTGGCAGCACAACAAAAGTATAAGTGAAAGATAAATCTTAAAATGATCAAAAGTTTTTGAATTATAAAGTTTAAAGCTAATATGAATGTTGGCTACCAACAGATGATCAAAGCTTTTGTTTATCTAGGTTAGAAATTACTTGATTAACTAGTATAATGAGCGATTAATTTGAACTTTGATTAAAATGTAATTTAAAAATTAACTAGATTGATTTATATAATCAAATTAATAAATAGATCTAATCGAAATCGAGATTTCAAATATTTCTTTTCATTTATCTATTTGTTTCAGTTGTCCATTTCATGAATCAAATTTTTTAATTCTTGCTACTCATCAAATTTGAATTCGACTCCTATCAGTTTGTCTAATTACTTTAAGTATCTTTTTCAACGAACCAAATTTCACCATAATCTTAGTTAAATTTTAATTAGAACTCCTTTTCTTCCAATTTCAAGTCTATGAAACCCTTGTAAATTTCAATTCAAATGTTTGGTAAATTTATAAATCTTAGCATGCTGAACTAGTATGTTCAATGTGAATTTTGATAGAAAATTAATTACACAATTAACTACTCAATTGTGTTAACTATAATTGTGTGTATGTGTGTGTACTCTAGAGGTTATGCAGAGTAAGCAGTACAAATCTTTCAGCACACTTTGGTCACGGTTTTCATCGAAGGCTCGACAAGTCCATTTATCAGGGCACAACTAGCTCAAATTACCATGCTCGACAAGTTCAAAGTAGCATAGCTTTAGTTAAGGATTAAATCCAAGGAGTGACAAGTTTGAGCGCACGACAAGTCTAGGGCATGACAAGTTCGAATCTCAGGCTCAACAAGTTCAAAGTAGTACAACCTTAGTCGAGGGTTAAATCCAAGACATGATAAGTTTAAGAGGTGATAAGCTTAGGGTGCAACAAGTTCGAATCTCAGGCTTAATGAGTTCAAAGTAGCACATACTTGATCAAGGGTTAAATTTAAGCAGCAATAAGTTTAAAGCGCGACAAGTCTGAGGTGCAACAGCTCAAAATATAAGCCAATGTGGCATGAAAGAGCTACTGCGCACATTTAATGCTTGAAAATTTTAAGACGTTATCTCTAATCGACATTTAAACTTTTGATATGTATAAATACTCTTTTCTTAGGAGATTTAACAAAGCAGTACTAAGCTAAGAAGAAGTAGTTAAGAGCTTTTATTTACGAGCAAATAAATCAGAAAGTTCATATAGTTTTTGTACTCTTATTCATTAATTTGCAAAAATCTACAGAAAGAAAGAAAATTACTTAATGCTCTATTCTTGTATTTGTTATCTATAAGAGAGCTTCTTAAGAGAGAAGGAAATATTTTATTTCTTGAGTGTTGGAAACTAGTGTACTGCTAATATCTTCTTTCCCTATCTCTTAATTCTTTTCAGTACTTAATTATTATCATACCCTCTCCTAATAAAGTTTAATTTGATCTATTGCATAAAAATTATTATTTAAGCATTTTAGAACACATACTCAATTCATGCTACCCCCTCCAACATCACCCCCTCCCCCAACCAAAAAAAAAAAAAGTATTTTCTAATGTGTTTTTAAAGCTTAGTCTATTTCATAATTGTATTATTAAATTCTTTACAATCATCAATTTGAAACCCTTGTTCTTTCAATTTACAAATGATCTAAATTTTTCAAGTTCAATTACTTGAATTATAAAATGTCCTAAATTAGCCATTTCAACCTAAATCCTATTCCTTTAATCCTCATAAATTTAGAATTCATCTACTTGTCTAAAAATATCATTTCTTAATCCCAAATTCAAACTAAATATCAAGTTTTCATTGATGTTGTCAAATCCAAACCATGCCTGACCAGTTCGACTCATTTCAATCGGAATCGACCAAATAGGCAGTCCAATTCACTCAATTCATTCAGATTTGCACTGAAACGAATTGAGTCGAACCGGGTTGAATTGGTCAACTTGGACTATTGGATCAGGTTGAACCAGGCAACCTAGACAAAAAAATAAAAAAAAATAAAAACTAGAAATTCAAATATGCATTCATACTATACTATGAATTTATAAACTATAATCATTATATCTTGTTTATTTAATAATTAATTGATGATTTTAATCCAAATATAGATTTAATTGAGTGATGTCATATATATTTGTCTATTATAATTAAATTATCCTTTATGATTTTACTTGTTCATGATCTCAGTTCGACCTCTGATCGAACCTTGACCCGTAGTATATTCGGATCAAACTCTAGTCCGATTCTGACAATATTGATTTTTATAATTTTGATTTCTACAATCGATTCTCAATTCAAGTTATTAATTTTATTTCTATGTATTCTAAAATTCTTCATAAATTGGTTTTAATACTCAGTATAATCATCTAAAAGACTTAAACTGCATCCATTACCCATAAATATCTCCTGAAAATTTTTAATCCTTACCTTTTAATCCTTTCTCCTTTGACTTTGCTACTACATACCCTTTCCTTTTCTTCTTCTTCTTTTTCTTTCCTTTTTCTCTTTTCTTTCTTTCTACGTTTCTTTTTCTATCTTCTTCTTCAAGAACCAAAGCTTTAAATCCTGATTTCAATAAGATTAAAAAAGAAAGTAAAGATAGAAAACAAGATGGAAGATGGAGATTAAGTATGAAGAAGCTATATCAATTAAGAAGTAGTAGTAGTAGTCAAGAACAAGCTAGTTAAGTTTGTCAAACATGTAATTTTTCTTGTTTTTTTTGTTTTGATTGTTATAGATACATGTGAATGATGAATTAGTGTTATTTATGAGTAGAGCTTAAGATAAAACTTCTAAACTTGTGATATATAAATCTATATAACAAAACTTAGGTATATTTTTTGAATGAATACGCTAGAAGATTCATGAAAAGATTTGAAGATATAAAATGTAATAACTTGTATATAAATGTTTTAAGCTATGATTTTGAACTTGTATGATGTTACTAAGACGTTGTGGGTTGAGTTTTGAAGACAAAACATGTAAACAAGTAGTTGAAGTTGGGTAAAAGAAGAAGGGGAATTTGTAAATCAAGGTAATATGTCAATCACAGGCATGACACAACCCTTGGTAGTCTCAAGTTAGATGATTTTAAGCAATCATGAGGGTGATTCAACACACAATGGCTCTATTTTGACAAACTTTGATCAATCATGGGAGTGATCTAGTCCTTGTTAGCCTCAGGATATTTTTAAAAATTTCAAAATCTCATAATCATAGGCATGATCTAAACCTTAGTAGCCTTGGATTGAAAATTCTTAGGCAATCACGGCATGATTCAACCCGTGATGACCTTCCCTTCCTTGATCACGGGCGTGATTGGAATCATGGATCCAATCATTGCCGTGATTCGTCCCCTGCTTTATTTTAAATATTAATAAAAGAAGGAGGAGGAGGAGGAGGATGAAATGGAATAGATGAATGATATACAATATGATATGTTAGCATTTGCATGAGTAGAAATGAATTAAGTTAAATAAAGTTAAGTTGATTTATTATGTAATTTAAAGTCATAGAACAAATTAATAAGTTATTAGTTAGATAGATTCAACATGAGAATAAACTTATAGAATATACTTAATAACTATACGTGATAGAATTAAATGATTAGTCACACAATAAACTCATAGATATAAAATTTATTTAGTTAATAAATCTAAGTCCAAGTTGACTTAGTAGACTTAGTAACTAGATTAAATGATTAATTTTATACAACTTGACTAAGTTAAGTTATGTTTATACTAAATATATCTTGAAAAGATAGTAGACTTAACACCTAATTAAATTTAATATGGATGTTACATATAAAATAAACTTAGTTAATAAATTTAAGTTCAACTTGGTATAATGAACTTTAATGAAATAAAATGAATTAGATTAATTAAGTCTATTAAGTCAATTTATGCTTGATAGCTTATAATTGGCTTAAATTAATGTACTAGACTAAACCATGAATAATAAAAGGAGTGTGTTGTTTCAAATGTATATTTGTTAAAATGAGTTTTCATATAAGTTGGTAAGTTATTAAAATATTTATAAGAATGATAAAGAATAGTAATGTCTTCTACAAACAAAGGAAAAGAGATAAATTGACAAACAATGGAGAACCGTCCGAATCTTAGTAGGGCAATTTCCTCAGCCTTAGTGGGGTTTCCGCTTAGTATCTAATCAAATAGGTTTTTAATATAAGTCAATATTTCAAATCAAGTGCAAGAAAATAAACTCAAAATAAGTTGAATACTAAAAGTTAATGAAGCATATATTAAGAAAGAAAATAGGTGATTATTATATCTTTTCATAGGGGAAATCAAGCAATCTTTGGAATTTCTTAGAAGATTTTTATGACTTAGCTAGGATGTCAAATGGGTAACTTTAATCTTATCACTTTATTTATTTTTATAATATAGTTGCATATGTATTAAAATAATATAACTAGCTATGAGTGGCGGATTGTGTACTCATTTATTATTTAATGATTGTTTGGTTGATAAACTATTAGAGTAAAAGTGATCACACATTACTTGTAATAGTTGAGTTGTTGCTGTTGATGAGTATTTACTATGGAATGATCACATTAATTATTGAACCTAATACTATCTGGTTAATTGATTAAACAAACATGCATTGCATGGCAGCATACTTACATTAACATAATATTTACATCGCATATTAGCATATCGATTCTGTGGTAATCCTAAGTTATGTTAGTGGAACTATTTCTCCAATTGGATACGATTGAGTTGTCAAACCTCTAGAAACTAAGTAGGCACCGAAGGACATCGCTTAGGTGAGAGTTAGCATGGAGAGACTAATACTTAGTGGTGGGTTTGAGGTTTAAGGTAAAGTCAATATTATAGTCCTTATATGGATTGTATATAAATATGAAATGAGCTAAAAAGAACTTCTCTTTCCTTATTTCTTTGGCTCTCATGTGCATGAATTACATGAGCTAGTCCTTCAACCCCATGTAAAAAAAAGTCTTTATTATGTTGGATTCCGATCATCCAAATTATGCATATCATATGGATGAGTGTTGCATTGTGTTGATTCTCTAAATATCTAAGAGTTTTGATGATAACAAAATACTCAATGAACTAACTACTCTATTAGTGTGCAGAATTATATTCATAATTTTATATAGAATATTGGTAAAGTTGTTGAGCAAATATATAAGGTTGAATGATATTAAATCTTAGACATAAACAAGTTAGACAAGAGTTGTTATACAATATGAGGATTTCGGATGATAAGAAAAAGGTACACAGAATGTTTTTCAGAAGGATACTTAAAAGTATAAAACAATCCCAGAAACACAAAACCTTTGGGAGAAACTCAAAGCAACTATTCTGAATTGAAGATAGTTTCCAAAAACACATAAGTTTTTACAGAACTTTTTCAAGAAACTTCAGCCGTAATTCTGAGTTAAAGATGGTTACTATTTATCTTCTCAAACAAGATCTACATTTATTTATGAAAAAGATCAATAATTTTGAAGACCTAGCTCCGAGATAATAAGTATATTTGACAGTATACTTATTAGTTCCACTAAAGTTGGATTATCCTAGGGGATTAAATAAACTATCGGATTGATTATTTTTCTATCAAAGATAGTTTCTGGAAATAAAAAAACAGAAGCTACAGTTGATTAACGATAGAACGATTTGAAGTTAGAACAATTATGTTCTCTGATTTTTCTCAAGATAGAAACAAATACAAGTTGGATAATTTTAAGAAAATCAAAATAAGAACAATGTTATCCTTAAGTAGATAACACACGAAGATCACGTTGAAGACCATGATATCAGCAATCAGCAACAGTTCTCCCGATTTATCTTCAAGATCAACTTTATCAGAAGTTTTCAAACAGAAAACAAGTGGATCATCTCAGATCACGAAATTCAAGCAAATCTTATCTTACTTCGGCATATCAAGAATTCAAATTCAAATCTGGAACTAAAGAAAAAGAACGAGATTATCTCTCGAAGAATATCAGCAGCGGTTGATAAATCAAATTAAGGATAAGAAGGCACAATTTTCATCTGAGATTTTTGGGATATTTATCTTATCTCAAGCACACGTTCAGAACGTTAGAAGGATATGAGAAGTGAACAGAGTTAAAAAGAAGAGTGTGAGAGAACTTGTAATAGAAAAAGAAAAACAAAAAACTAAGAGTTGTTGGACTTTGACCGAGAAATATCAAGAGTTGAAAAAGCATACTTTCTTTACTATTTCCACGTGCAGAATTGTAGCAATTATTATTGCAATCTTTACATTTGTCTTTAATTAATTGAAGCAACTTGTTGTTGTCTTCAAGTGAATTAGTTCAATTTCTAGTTTAGACTCTGTAGATCGATTGAGGCTAGAAGATAGCTGTGAGAATCGAGTAGAGAGAATTGTATAAGCTAGTAATTGTTTTCATTGGATATAGTGGAACAAAACCCGAAGGATATCAGGGTCCCCGGCTCGGAGTTGGAAGAGTAGACTGATGCACAATGTAGAACCACTATAAATCGCTGCCTGATTTTCTATACTCTATCTTTTCAATTTCCGCAATTTATGTTTGTTTAATTGCATATTTGGTGCTCATTTTTAAAACCGAAGGGGATTAATTTTTAAAGGCAAAAATTTTTGTTAATAATCAATTCAACCCCTTTCTTGATTATTTTCGGGACCAACACATTGCATATGTTTGTTAAATATACTTGTTTGATAATTGTTTTATGTGTTGTCTGATCATGTTATTCACCGAGAAGTCGATTGCTCACGCCCCCATAGTTTTTGTGCAAGAATAACTTATATTGGAAATGGGCTAGGAATGTGTAAAGAGATATCCTTCAATGAAGTTCTTGAAAACATGAGAAGATGAATTTGGAATGTAAATCATATGCATAGTGTATAAGTTTGAGATTTTGTAATAGTGAAGATAAACTTAGAATATGAATTAGAATGATTGTATAATAGTATTGAAGCTTCGTAATATGTAGGTTATCTATCCTATTTTACTATTTGGTAGGGGATAACGATTCTCCACAATTTTAATTATCTATGGGAATTAGATTCCTTTATATATCAAAATGTAGTTATATATTTAAAATTTGTATAGTAAATATTAAGTAGAGTTTTGCAATCTCTAGCTTGTAAAATATTTCTCATATTATGGGTGCACACATAGTATGATAACTTTAGGTTAATCCTACTAGGCCTTTTTTTGAGGCATGATAATCCCTTAAGACATGACCCATGGGACACACTCAGTCCTCCATAATCACAGCCCATCCATGCCATTGTGTAGTGGTGATGATCTTCAATAATGCAATCATGCAATGCATGCTTTCATTTAATTAACATGTCCATACAATTTAAGTTTATTTAATTTTTAGCGTACAAACACTCATGAACCTACTCTAAAACAACTAAATCATTAAAATGCAAACAATCATGAAAAATTCTTTCCCTCCTAAAACAAAATTAATTTATTAATTAATGAAATAATATGTTCTATCCTACAATTACAAACAAGTATAGAGTTCATAGAAATATACTCATTGGTTCATTTTGCCTATTAGTCATAGTAGTCGTTAAGTAGGTCAATATCAAAGTCAAAATTACCTGAATACAATAAGAAATAAGAATAAAATGTAAGAATTTGCTATGAATACCACTTACGAATTCTATACTATAGTAGTTCTAATATTTTCATAATTTCACTAAACTTTCAATCATCTAGAATTATTTTGTTTTAATGCCGTTTTTTATGTATAAATAGTCAATTTAATGTGGTTTTTCAAGTACTTTACAAATATGATATTGTCTTTGCTAAATGAAAGCTTTAAAGTCATGGTAGTACACTATTCATAATTCGAAATTTCTTTAGTTCCTTAGCAAATTTCTATATCCCTAATTTTAAGTTAATATTTTGTATTCACATTAGTTATTAATTTTTTTTTCATAATTGAAATTATGAATATTTATATATATACATGTAAGGATACTTATATAACATAATTATAAGTTTTGTGTGGCCCAAAGAAATAAGGCATGTTAAAGTAGAGGAGAAAATGAAACAATGGAAAAATGGAAAGAATAAGTAGCTTAAATATACTTATATGTGTGTGTGTGTGTGTGTGTATAAAAATAGAGAGAAAGAAACATGGGTATGTATTATGTGTGTTTAAATTTGTGTCATGGAGAATAAGGCAATATAAAGTAAAGAAATAACTAAAACTACTATTATTTATACATATAACATATATATATAACATCAAGTGTGTTAGGAGTGTGTAAGAGTACCAATAAAGCACCTAAGGAGATAGGGTTGGGCGCTCACGAAGTGCCTGTAGAGTGCCTATAGGGTGGGCATAGAGTGCTTAATGTGTGCACGTGGGTAGTGTGGTTGTAGGGCGCCAACAGAGTGCTTATGGGCTAAAGCAAAGCGCTCATAGTGTCACAGTCCGAGAGTTGAGGATCTTATGGAAGTATTTAACTTAGGCAAATAGTGCTCTGAGTGGCATTAGAAGAGGGTTTGTTCATGGATTAGGTTATCTCTGAAGGTGGCTCTGGCCTCCCATGAATAAACTGGTTAGTAGTTGATGCCACTATCCTGATGAGGCCAAGATAGGCCGAAACCAATTAGAATAGTTGAACCTCCTAAACATATGGGGGATCATGGAAAAGGCGAGACGATATTCTTTATGAGAATGTGGGGCTCGAAACAGACCTAGGAAGTTAGGGAAGATAAGACTGGCTCGCCATCCAGATTAACAACAAACAATGATATGAGTGATGGTCGAGCACCGCACGGGAACTCTTTGCGGGGTGAAACTCACTTCCTGTTATAATTGGTATCAAAGCAGAAGCTCTCAGCTCTATCGGTCCGCTTAGATTCTACTAAAGTGCTTTGTGAGTGGGTAGTTCTTATTGTTAATGCGGTTCATGTGGGTGAAGCTTAAGTGGAGCGGCCACCAAAGAGAGGACATTGTTGCTAGAGGTTAGTTGTGTCATGAGTTGGGATTAAATCAAGATCTCATGCTCAAACCCAATTGTTGGGCAACTCAATAAGAGGCAATCTCAGGGATGGAGGAATGGGTGAAGAAGAGAGAAAGCCTGTGGAAGCCCGAAGTCCTGGAGATGATCGTGGGTGTGTTGTGAATAGGTGTGGAGAAGGGGTTGAGAGCTTAAGTTAGTGGTGGCAGTAGCAGACTTTCCTCATGACGAGGACGTCATGAATTTAAGTGAAGGAGAATGTCACAGTCCGAGAGTTGAAGATCTTGTGAGAGCATTTAACTTGGGCAACTAATGTTCTGAATAGCATTAGTAGAGGGTCTATTCATGAATTAGGTTATCTCTGAAGGCGAGTTTAGCCTCTCGTGAATAAACTGGTTGGAAGTTGATGCCACTTCTGATGAGGTCAAGGCAGGCCAAAACCAGTTGGAATAGTTAAACCTCCTAAACAAATTGGGGATCGTGGCAAATCCGAAATGGTGCTCCTTATGAGAATGTGGGGCTCGAAACAGACCTGAGAAGTCAGGAGAGATAAGGCTGGTTTGCCATCCAGATTAGCTACAAACGATGATATAAGGGATGGTCGAGTACCACATGAAGACTCTTTGAGGGGTGAAACTCCCATCCCGTGACACATAGAGCACCCATAATGTATGAGTGTGGTGTGTGTGAGTGCTCTTTGGGTGTAAGGTATTAGTTACTATTAGAACTAGCAGCAGTTTGATGAGGGGCACACAACTAGCTTTCTGCTCTTGTGTATGTGATGTCATGTTGTAAGTGTGTGAGCATGGAACAACACCAGCAGCTAAGGCTGTCTGAAAGCGTATGTTGTGTGAGTAGATGTGTGCATAAGTTCAATTGCTTGGGTACTTGGTGCTACACGTATATGTGTGAGTTGTGTGTGGAGCATTTATTAAGTCCTAGGGTGTAACAGAGTAGGGTTCCTTGCGTGAGTACATGTGTTCAAGTTGTCTCCTTTACTCTGTGCAAAAAGAAAAAGAAAAAGAAAAGAAAATTAAAAAGAAGAAGGAAGGAAGTGGAAGTAATTCATGGCAATGGAAAAGAAGCAGCAGTAGCAAGTTTTTGTAACAATGTAATGGCAGCAAACCAAAAATGCTCAAGTTGTTGCATCTCACTTATCGTGTGTGCATTGTCCTATTTTTAGAAAAGAGATAAAGAAACAAATGTCGGCATGAGGAAATTAGAAGGAAGACAACAGCAACAACAATTGATCTTACATGGTATGTGTCTGTTTTATTTTTGTGAGGAGAAGAGTTAAAAAAAATTGCTGGAGTTGGTGGCAAGACAAGAAAAGTGAAAAAGATGAAAATTACAACAAGTAGGCTACGTTCATAAAGGAAAGGAAGAAAATGTAGCATGAATTCAAAATAAAAAGAATAAGAAGGAGTTCTAGAAAAACAAAGCATACTTTGTGTGTTTGTTTTAGTTCTCTTACTGTTACGTGGATCGAAAGGAAGGAATAGCAGTAGCAACCATCATTATTATTGTTGTTGTTGTGGTTGTTTCATGATAGCAAGGAGGATGAAAAAGGAAAGGAGAAGGAGGAGAAAGAAGAAAAAAACAAAAAAACAAGAAGAGGAAAGGAACAAAGGAAGGAAAAGAAGAGAGAGAACAAGAAGACTTACTATATACATATATATAAATGTTGAAAAGTCAAACAAGCTAAGGATAATGTCTTCTTAGCCGCCACCTGAAACAGGATAAAATTTATCCTAAAGCATAAGGTAGACTTAGGTATTTAATTACCTAATTAATTTGTTCATTTATATTTTGTCTCATAGTAATTAAAGTAAAAATAATTATAAGAAAAATGATTCATATTTGCATGAGTCAAATTTCCAAATTTTTATACGCATTATATTTTTATTCCACATGATCAATTTATCAAATATGATTTAGAGTCTATTATTTTGAACTTAGATTTTTAAATATTCTAATTCAAGTGTAGAATAAGAAACTTAAAATTACGACCAATTTGATGCTTAAAATTATGATCAAATCATCATATTAAAATTACGATCAAGTTGAATCACCAAGTTAATGATCAGAATTTTTAGGACTTATAGAGAGAGATCAAACCAATGCAGTCAATATGAATCAAGCCGCATAGCGGAAACCAAGCCATTGCAAAATTGCATATGATGTCCTCTTTACCATAGTCCTTACTTTCAACCTCGATTTTCCTGTGTCTTTGTAACTGAAATCTTCACCATCAATCCACATTTGTCAAAGATAAGCTCATTGTAGTTCGATGATGACTACTGGGTTGAGACCATTGAGATGGTGGACGACTTTACAATCTTCAAAGTCTTTTGTTCTTTCCCTTTTCAATCTCTTCCAATTGAAAATTTTTCCTTCCAATTTTGAAGGATTGGAGATTTCTAGTGATGATGTTGTTTTCTCTTTTGAACTAAGCTTCTTTAAAGTACATATGCAATAAGATTTTTTTTTTTTTCATTTTGAGTCTGGGTTTCAAACAATAAATTTCACCTGTGACTTAATTAGGTTTTTTTTTTTTTCTACACATGTTAAGGAATGATAAGGTGTGCTCCACTTTAGCAAGTGGACAAATGGTGTTAAACAAGGTTGTACAAATGAATATGAAAGTTTGATTCAATATTAAAGTAACCACTTAAAGTTTTAGGTACAAAATTGAATTTTTTTTACGTTAATGCAAAAAATGGTACTTGAACTTTTGCAAAATATTTAATTAGATACTTGAAGTTTGGTTTTGAATAATTTGGTACATGGACTTTCGTAATAAATTCAATTAGATACCTGAAATTTGGTTTTGACATTTTTGGTACCTGAATAAAATTTTCGCTTACATTTTTCTCACCTGATTAAACTTGCTTCAGGTAGGAAAAATCTACGCTAAAGCTTATTTTAGTTATCAAAATTGTTAAAAACAAAATTTAGGTAGTAAAAATGTCAATGCCAATTTGTTTTAGATAACCAATTATTCAAAATCAAACTCCAGGTACCTAATTGAAATTTTTGCGATAATTTAAATACTATTTTTGACATTATCTCAATTATTAAAATAAAATTTATATACTAAATTTGACATTTTCCTATATAGAAGGAACAATTGTGCCTTTATGTTTTCTTTTTTAAGCAGTATCACATCTTACTTTTAAGCTAATAGCCAGATTTCAATTTAGTTTTGAATAATTCATTTTTATTTATCTTTTAGTATAAGTATATGAGTGCATGTTCATCAGTGATTTTAGTTAGCATTTCCAAGTGTGGGAAAGGAAAGGAAAACAAAAATAATTGATGAATGTCTTATTTAAGGAAACTGCGAAAAAAGAATAATGATGGTTCAAAAGCTTTTCAGACTTCGGGTTTACTAATTAGACGGGTAGCCCACATGAAATAATTTTCAAGAGAAAGTAATGTATAATATGCTCTCTAGACCAATAATAATACTATAAGTATATGTTACAATGCATAATACGAGGATGAAGAGCTATCCTTGAAAGCTTATAGATTATAGTTGTAACTAAATCAAGATATAGGACAGACAGTTAGGGAAAGAAGTTGTAATTAGCTAGTCTTTATAACAAACAAGATCTGTTATAACAAATTATACAATTGTAAATAGCAACATAACAGATAAACTACTGTAAACACAAAATGGAATATAAATATAGAGTAAGGGAAAAAGGAACTTATTCTCTCCCTTTTATAGAACAGTAGTGCTTGGAGCTTTATTGTGGCTCGAACACAGTTGTTTCTTTCCACCATCTTATCATAGATCTTAGAACCTGCAAATAACAAAACATGTTAGGAACTTAAGATTACAGAGGGAAACACTTGAAACACAAGAGAGAGCAGAGAGTAAGGTTAGGGTTTACTATTGAGTGCAGAGGTGGAAATAACAAAGCAAATTAGGTTTAGGGGATTTTGCAGTAGGAAAGCTAGGCCTTTGATGCTTGGTGGGCCGAGCTAATGTTTGGTGCTCTCGTTCATCCTGTCACATTGAGAATCTTGTGTCATCAAGAAGATTACAATTGTTTAGTCAACAATGTCTACAATATCACAAGAGAAATTTGTCAAGTTACAAAATTTAGTCTATTCTTTAGCAGATACCATGAAAGCCATGCAAGCACAGATGCAAGAATCTATGAAATCTACTTCAATGATGCATCAAAATTTACAAGACTTTAATGTTGCTGTCAATTCTTCTATCCAATAGTTTGGAGAGAAAATTGAGAGTATGAGGAATCAAAATGAGTGTAATATTGGGGTTCCACAAGAAAATTCAAATGTATCTCAATCATCATTTTCCACAGCCGTATCTTTGATGAAAGGAATTAAATTGGAAATTCCAAAATTTTTTAGACATGATCCATTAGGATGGATTTACCAAACATAGAAATTTTTCAATTTTCATAAAGTTCCAGATGAACAACGATTGGAAATTGCTACATTTGCCATGGAAGGGGAAGCTTTGTAGTGTGTTCAATGGCTTGAACAGAACAAATAGATCAGTACATGGTCTTAGTTTTTACATTCTCTCAAAACCTGTTTTGGTCCATCGGAATATGAAGATTTTTAGGGTGCTTTATCAAAATTAGTCCAACAAAAATCTGTTAGTGAATATCAGAAAGATTTTGAAGCCTTATCAAATCAATTTAGTGGTATTTCCTACTCTTTTCTTTTAAGTTGCTTTGTGTTAGGTTTGAAACATCATATTCACAAAGAAGTGCAAATAGCAAGGCCAACTTCCTTATCTCATGCTATTTGGTTAGCAAAGATGCATGAATCTAAATCCTTCGATAGTTCTTTTCGAAATCAAACTGTTCATTCATTTCCAAACACAATAGGCTCAAGCAAATCTCTAAACACATAACCAAACACACGTTCCACCACATTCCCACACACATTAGCCTCAAACATGACCCCAAACACAAACCATTTCAATACTTCTACATTATAATTTTCTAAACCTTTCAATACGAATCAGAAATCATTACCAATCAAGAAACTAACACGAGCGGAAATTCAAGAAAAACGAAAGAAAGGTCTTTGTTTTCATTGTGATGAAAAATATTCTCAACAAGATAAGTGTAAAGCAAAATTTTGTTATTGTTGGATGTGGAGGAAGATGATTCTGAGGGATTCAAGGAGCAGAATAACGAAGTAGTACAGTTGGATGAGGATACTATAGTTATCCTACTTTATTGGGGCATAGTGTACCATGTACACTTCGATTTCGAGGAAGAGTTAATGGCCATGATATATCTATTCTAGTTGCTTCTAGGAGCACACATAATTTTTTGCAGACGAAGATAGCGAAGCATTTGGGATTACCTATTATCAAGTCAGGACAGTTTAATGTCATGATAGGAAATGGGAGTAAACTGTCTTGTGAAGGCCAATGTAAGAGTGTAGCTGTGGATATCCAAGGCTAACATTCAAGGATATGTTTTATGTCCTTCCTATACAAAGAGCGGATTTTATGTTGGGGGTGTAGTGGTCGTAAATGTTGGGACCAGTAACGATCGATTATAGTACACTCACTATGCAATTTATTTACAATGGTTCGATGGTGGTGCTTAAAGGGGATGATCAGCATTCGTTATCTCAAATTTCTCATCATCAACTTCGTAAGTTGATTCATCAGGATGTTGTAGTCTATTATTATTAGCTTGTGGCTCAGGAGGTAAATTCTAATTCATGTTGCATTACCACCATTAATAAAGAATTAGATCGTCTATTGGATAGCTATGCATCAATTTTTGAAGCACCTTCATCACTGCCTCCATTAAGAAATATCCAACACATAATTCAGTTAGTGATAGGAGCCCCACCGGTAGATGTTAATCCATATAGATAGCCACATTTTTCAGAAGAATGAAATTGAGAAACAGGTTCATGATATGTTGAAATTGGGAATAATACAGCATAGCAGTATTCCTTTTTCGAGTCCAATATTGTTGGTTAAAAAGAAAGATGAGACATGGCATTTTTGTATAGACTATAGGGCTCTAAATTAGGTAACAGTTAAAGATGAATTTCCAATTCCAACAATCGATGAATTGTTGGATGAGTTGCATGATGCTTCTTGTTTTTCAAAATTAGATTTGAGATCCGGTTATCAACAGATTCGAATGCATTCTAATGATATTGAAAAAACTGCTTTTAGGACACATCAGGTCATTATGAACTTTTGGTAATGCCCTTCGGTCCATCAAATGCTCCAGCCACATTTCAATCTATAATTAACAGAATTTTTCAGCCTGATCTTTGTAAGTTTGTCATAGTGTTTTTTGATGATATATGGTTTATAGTAAACATATGACAGACCATTTTACTCATATTGAGTTAGTATTGAAAACTTTACAACAGCATGATTTTTATTTAAAGGCTAGCAAGTGTCTTTTTA